>PGTU02000058.1:0-18673 GCA_002896215.2 Cicer echinospermum | reverse complement strand
CTTGAAATGTTTAAGAATCTTTGTGATCATCTGTGGATAAGGTACATAAGCTTGCTCTGAGAAGCTCCAGCATGTGCCTTCGCACAATCCAAGTCCAACTCATCTTAGCTCTTTAAGATAAGACCAATAACAGTACTTTGTCCAACTTCTGGACTACTGCAATGGTTCCTGATCTTGTACACAAGCATACGAGTAAGTGGTAGTACATCAACATCCTATGTTGTACCTTCATTGACCAATGGCAATGAAATAGAATTCAAAACGAACCATCGATCATCAGGTCCTTTACTGCTGTATGCCTGTCAAGAGTCTCTCCAACCTTCGTCAGCCGTATCAGCTTCCGAGCTGCCATCGATAGACTTGCCGTAAAATGGCAATCCTGACAAGGTAGAGAAATCATCAAAGGACATAGCAATCCTTTTTCCTTTAACTTGAGCAGTCTAAACCCTTCTTTCAGTCAACTTGAAAGTAGAGTAAAATTCCCTTATCAGCCTTGGGTAACTAGTCAAGTGTAGATGAAAGAAAGCTCTCAAGTCCATGAAAGAATCTGAGATGATTCTGAAACGTGAAATCAACATTATCAAAGTATGCAAAATCCATAGTTCTCGCCTCATGGACCTTTTCGCTTTACAAAGTCTGTTGGTATAGAGGATTGTGCCTCCTTTTCCTTTGGTGCGAGGACTTTCTTGGGAGGGGTGAAGAATTAGGTTTCTTCTTCCTCTTTTGAGTTATTTCCTTCATGGCATCAGCCATGAATTTCTCTGTTGGGGGTCCTTACGTTTCTTAGTCTTCTCTTGGATTGTGCAGGAGCCTTGCCCTTGTCTTTGGCAAGAATTTATGAGTGGGGTATTGGTACTCTCTTTGTTAGAGTGGGTGGGGTGAAGGTGTTTCACACTTGTAGAAGAAGATGAGGGTGAAGGAGTATGAGCTTGGGTTTGTTTCACACGTGCCATACTCGTAGCTTGATGTAGATTCAATGTAGGTAGAAGTAGATGAATGTACTAACAGATGCAGAGACAAAAGAATGAAGCAGACAAAAGAAATCAGTGAAAGTTCTGGAAAAAGCAATGCAGAAATCGATTTAGAACCTGTTCCTACTTATACTCTTAACCTTGTAAAATCGATTTCCAAATCGATTTGGTTTACCGTTGCTGGGAATCCCTCAATCGATTCAGTAATGATTGTGTTCAACGGCTAGAAAAAAATATCATAACGTCATATTTCAAATCGATGTTCAAATCGAGTTCCCGTTTTACTTAATCGATGTCCAAATCGATTGTCTTAATGTTGGAATACTGAACTAGTCGATTTCCAAATCGACGCTCGTGAAAGTTTAAAAAAAAAATTCTGAACTTTGAATTCTGGGCAATAAAGTAATCGATTCCCAAATCGATTTTATAAACCATTTACCCATGCTGGTAATCGATTCCAAATCGATTTAACTGGAAAACATTACTGAAAATACCAGAATCAAAAATATACTTCACTAGGATCAATGATCCCTAGTTTCATCCTTATATGCAAAAAACTTTCTCTTGGCAAAGCTTTGTGAAGATGTCAGCTAACTGTTCCGCATTGTTTAACATATTCAAGCTTAATAATTTCCATTCTGAAAGTGGTCTCTTATAAAGTGATGTCTTACTTCAATGTGTTTGGTCCTGGAGTGCATTACTGGATTCTTGGTTATACTTATTGCACTTGTGTTATCACACATGATAGGTACTGTTCCCAAACAAACACCAAAGTCCAATAAATGTTGTTTCATCCACAGAATTTGAGCACAACAGCTCCCAGCTGCAATATATTCAGCTTCAGCAGTAGATAACGCAATGCTTGTTTGCTTTTTACTAAACCAAGACACTAGAGAATTTCCAAGAAAGATGACAAGTTCCTGAGGTACTTTTTTCCTGTCGAGTTTACAACCGGAAAAGTCTGAATCTGAGTAACCAATCAATGTACATGTTGATCCTTTTGGATACCACAATCCAAGACTTTTAGTTCTACCAAGTATCTGAAAATTCTCCTTAACAACTGCACTGAAGTGAGATTCCTTTGGATTTGATTGATACCTTGCACACATACAAACACTGAAACATGATTTTGGTCGGCCTTGCTGTAAGGTAGAGCAGAGATCCAATCATACCACGACATCTAGTAACTCTACAGGTTTACCTTTCTCATCTCGGTCTAAGAAATTTCCTTGACTCATGGGTGTATCAATGGACTTAAGATTTTCAAAGTTAAATTTATTTATCAAATCAGAACAGTATTTAGATTGACTAATGAAAAATGCCTTGCTTGCTTTGGTTAATTGAAATCCCAAGAAATATGACAGTTACCCATCATTGACATTTCAAATTTACCTTTCATCAAATTTTCAAATTCTTGCACAGTTTATTATTGTAGATCCAAATATTATGTCAATCAAAATATACTTGGACAAGCAAGATATCCATTTCCAGTAGTTTTTGTGAAAAGGGTCTTGTCAATATTTCCTCTTGAAAAGTTTGTTGAATAAGAATTGTTGAGCTTCTCATACCAAGCTCTTGGAGCATGTTTTAACCCATAGAGGGCCTTTGAGAGCTTATACACATGATTAGGAAAAATCAGGATTTTCAAAACCAGGTGTTTGGCTAACAAAAACTTCTCTTGAAGGTCACCATTGAGAAAGGCACTTTTCACGTCCATTTGATAAAGATTAAAAGTCCATTATACAAGCATAAGCCAATAAAATTCTTATGGCTTCTAGTCTAGCTACTGGGGCATAGGTTTCATCAAAATCTATTCCTCCTCTTGACTATAACCCTTTGCTACTAATCTTGCTTTGTTCCTTGTTATCACGCCATTCTCATCCAACTGTTTCTGAAAGACCCATCTGGTTCCTATGACATGCTTACCCTCTGGCCTAGGTACTAAACTCCACACCTTGTTTCTCTCAAACTGGTTTTAATTAACTCCTCTTGCATAGCAAAGTATCCACTCACTATCTAACAGGGCTTCCTTAATGTTCTTAGGTTCAATCTGAGATACAAAAGGCTGTAAAGTTACAAAACTGACTAAGGCTTCTCCTAGTTGCAACACCTTTAGAGATATCGCCTATAATGTTGTCTAAAGGGTGGTTTCTGTTGAACTTCCATTCCTTAGGCAACTCACTAGTTTCTATAGGTTCTACAAGGTCTGATCTAGTTGGAGGGTCAGCTATAGGTTGTTCTACGGTGGTTCAGATTCTACAACTTCGTCCAAAATGTCATCAACCTTAGAAGGAGTTTTGTTCAAGTTTTCTGTAAAAGATTCATCAAACTTTACATGAACTGACTCTTCTATGGTCTTTGTTCTTTTGTTGTAGATTCTATAGGCCTTACTAGTTTGGGAATATCCTAAAAGATACCTTCATCTGCCTTAGGGTCAAACTTTCCTAGGTGTTCTTTTGCCATTGTTCAACACAAAGCACTTACAACCAAAGATTCTAAAGTAGGAAAGGTTTGGTTTTCTACCCTTTTTAAAGCTCATAGGGTGTTTTTCCTAAGCAGGGGCCTAATGAGAACTCTATTTACAACATGAGTGGTTGTACTATTGCATCTGCCCAAAAGTACTTAGGTAGGTTGGAGTCCTTAAGCATGGTCCCAGCTAACTCTTCTAGGGATCTATTTTTCCTCTCCACTACCCCATTCTGCTGTGGTGTCCTAGGGGCAGAATATATGTGGTTGATTCCATGTAGTTCACAATAATTTTGAAAATGATCATTTTGGAATTCACCTCCATGATCACTTTTTATTGAAACAATTTTTCAGATCATTCTCATTTTGAACTAAAGCAGCAAACTTTTTAAAAAACTGAGAATGTATCACTTTTATGAGCCAAAAAATAAGTCCATGTGAACCTTGAGTAATCATCAACCAGCACATATCCATACAGGTTTCAACCTAAACTCTTAACTTGGGCAGGTCCAAAAAGGTCCATGTGAACTAGTTGCAAAACTCTATTTGTTCTAACCAAGTCTAAAGAGGGAAATGGAGTCTTAACCCAGTTTACTCTTCTCACATGAATCACACAGTCTATCTTTAGAAAACTTCCTATTTGGTAGACCTAAGACTAACTGTTTGCTGACAAGTTTATTCAAATGATTTATATGTATGTGAGCAATTCTTTTATGCCAAAGCCATGTTTCATCTGAATTGGATAACAAGCAGCATATAGCACTTGGTACAGAATTGAAATCCAACATGTAAATGTTGTTAATTCTGTCACCAACTAGCTTTATGCGTTTGTCATCTTTATGCTCAATAATGCAAGATTGTGATGAAAAACTTACTTGAAAACCTTTGTCACATAGCTGGCTTATACTCAGTAAGTTGTGTTTTAATCCTTCAACATATAACACATTTTTGATTACTGCAGTTGATTCATTGCCTACGTCACCAATTCCAATGATCTTTCCTCTGTTGTTGTCACCATATTTTGACAAAACCTCCTTCCTTTAATGTTAAGGATAGGAATTTGGATTTGTCACCAGTCATGTGCTTTGAGCATCCGCTATCTCAATACCATGAATGCTTCGTGGATGTCAAGCACACCTGCAATACAAAATCAGAATTTTGTTTTAGGTCCCCAGTTTAAATTGGGTCTTGGATGGTTAGTGTCAAACACAGATTTCTTTGCAATCCAAACTTGCTTCCATCCTCTATTGGCTAATTTTTTAAATTTGCAATTTGACACAAAATGTCCCTTTCTGCAACAGAAATGACATTTGCCATCAAAGGATGAATGTTTGTTTGGTTTAGTAAAGATGTCATACATACTCTTAGCAATAGCAGATTTTTGACCATGTTTGACATTTCTGGTTTGCATATAACCAATACCATATCTGTTTCTATTTCTTTTAACATGCATATTTGGTGTATATCCTAAACTAGATTTTTCATGAACATGTCTTTGATTGCTAAGTATGACATTCAGTTTATCTTTACTATGAGAAAATTTTAATAAATCAGATTTTAATGATGCGACATTATTCTCAAGTTCAATGCATCTTGCAGATTTTTCATGTGAATCCTTTTTCAGTTGTTCACATAAATTTTCAATTTCTTTATGTTCATTTTTCATTTGTTCAAGCATTTTCTTTGTGCTCAACAACTGTTTTATGGAATTCACATAATCATTATGCAGTTCATTGAAAGCTTCTTAGAGCTCATCATATGTTGGATTAGATTGTGAACTAACCTCATTTTCTGATTCTGAATCGGTATTAGCCATGAGACACAAATTGACTTCTTCTTCATCCGAAGAGGCAGAGGATTCATCGTTATCATTCCATGCAATATAAGCTTTTATGGTTTTGGTGACTGGTTCCTTGCCTTTTGGTTTTGTAGCTCTATTCTTGTTCTGCAATTTGTAGCATTCTGACTTTATATGACCAGTCTTACCACATTCATAGCATGTAATTGTCTTGTTGTCACTAGTCTTGGAGCTAGATGGCTTTCTGAATTTATTGTCTTTCTTCTTCAGAAATTTCTTAAATTTCTTGACAAGCAACCCGATTTCAGTCTCTTCAGTTTTCACTACTGGATTCATCTGAGCAGCTATCTGATTCAGTTTTCGATTGATGGGCTTGAACCTTCAAGGATAATCCTTTCTTTTTCCTGCTTTCCATTTCTGATTCGTCCAGCCGATGCAGTTCATTTCATGTTCCCTTAGTTTTCCAAACAATGTTGCTGTTGTCATCTTTGCTAGATCTTTAGATTCAGCTATGGCAGTTATTTTGGGCTGCCATTCTCTGGTTAGACACCTCATAATTTTTCCGATCTGTTGTTCGTTGTCCACTTGTTTTCCCAGTGCGTGAAGATTGTTCACAATGTGTGTGAATCTGGTCTGCAGATCGCTGATGGATTCGTCCTTTTTCATGCTGAATAATTCGTATTCGTGCATAAGTGTATTTACGCGAGCTCTTTTCACATATGTGGTTCCTTCATGTGTTTCTTGAAGAATGTCCCACATCTCTTTTGCTGACTTGCAGTTTGATACCCTAAAGAATTCTTCTGCACACAAAGCAGATGTTATAATGTTCTTAGCTTTAGCATTATAACCTACCTTCTTTTTATCGTCGTCAGACCAGTCGGCTCTAGGCTTGGGAATCATTGAGTCATTTGTTCCTGCAATCTTGGGAATGTATGGACCATTTTCAACAGCGTCAAGGATGTCTATGCCACTGGCTTCCAGGAATATCAGCATCCTGTGCTTCCAGTACATATAAGCTGTTCCATTGAATGCTGGAGGTCTTGCTAATGATGCGCCTTCTCCCAGAAAATCGTTTGAGGCTATATTCCTTTTATGAGTTTTACCTCTCGAAAAGTCAAGCTCTGATACCAATTGTTGATTATTATGACCTCAAAATAATCGGAATGTATCAGTTCTTTAAGAAATTAAATCAATTTCATACACACAGCGGAATTAAATTGCGGCATACAAGATTAGCAGTTACGAGTAGATGGATAAGAGATTAACCAAGATGCATGCGAGTCAAATTTCCAATTTAAACAATATTACCTAACACAGAATATGTTTAACATGCATCTAATATTAATCACACATACAAATATTGAAAGATAGAAAATTAAAGGAGTTAAGGGTTAGAGAAGATTGCACCAAGAATTTATCCTGGTTCAGTTGTCAACGAGACAACCTACATCCAGTCCTGACAATCCAATCGGATTTCAGATTTTCTTCTCCAATAGAAAGAATCGATTACAGATTGTCTAGTTTCATCCCCGAAACCTATCTATCTCTAATGATCTCTTTCCTATTGATCACTCTCTGATCCTTGTAGACACTCAGCAGTCTAACACAGAATCAAAGTACGACTCCTTCTTGTTGAGCTCTCTCACCCAAGAAGGTATCCACCAGTTTCTAGCTGGCTTTCTCGCTTTCGTTTCTTTTCAAAGTATTATTACAAACTGAATAAAAGAAGAACAAAAAGAAGTCTTCAATCTTGATCAATGTGACTTCTCACAAATTTGGATATTCAAGGATTGTTCATGAGAACATTGTCTTTTCTCTCAAGATTACTTTTCCAGCTCTCTCATTGATTATTGATAATCTTTTTGGCTGTGATCTGAAAAAGCAATCTCAGTATGTTAACAAATTGTTATTGAGAGTTCTTTTGTATATCAAGAATATTCAAAGTGTTTATCAGATTGTTTTTGAGAGAATTATTGAAGACAGTTTATATAGTTTCTGAAAAACATCTTAATAAATCGATTTGCCAATCGATTTCTTAAAGTAATAAAACAGGTCTAATCGATTTGCCAATCGATTATCGCGTGTCTTGTTTTTCTTGAATCTTGAAACTACATAAGCCAATCGATTTACCAATCGATTCTTTAAACAAACTCTTTTCAGTGATTATGTTAAGACTTATATGCATCGATTTCGTAATCGATTGCAGGTGTTATGTTCAAAGTAAAAATCACACCAATCGATTTCGTAATCGATGTATTAAGTTTCATAATCGATTAACAAATACTCAGAATCGATTTGGCCACAAGCTCAAAGTTCACTGTGATTTCAAAAAGTTCTTTCAATCGATTTGCCAATCGATTGTGTTCAAGTCAGTGACTCAGCTATTTTGATGTTAGTCGATGTGCCAATCGATTTGTGTGTATTTGCCTGAAAAGTTCTTACCTGGCGTTTAGTTCAATCGATTTCCCAATCGATTGCAACCAAACTTAATATGATTGAAATTCACACAATAGATTGTCCAATCGATTGTGTTTGTCACAGGTGAAGTTATTTTGCAAATAGTACTTAAGCAATCAATTTGCCAATCGATTACCCTCAAAACTGGAGTGTCACTGTGACTTGTACAATCGATTTCCCAATCGATTTGTTTCAATCAGGTTTACTTTGTGAAGTGTACAATCGATTTGTCAATCGATTAGCCTGTAAAACAGGGTGCCACTGACTTGTGCAGTTTTCATTTCTAATTTAGTCAGTCGATTGCCCAATCGATTATACAATCACAAACTGTTATGTTTCCTTACACCCTTGTTATGAAATCGATTTCCCAATCGATTTACTCAGTCAAAATTCAACTTTTGTTGATTTCTTGTGTTCCAAGCAATATGTTTCAAGTGCGTAGGATTGGATTGTTGTTCATGAAATCTTGCTCAATTGAAATGTTAGATTTATCATATGATGTATGAACATTGTATATTTGTTAATTATGTCAAAACTAGGATTAAGAGGACTAAAGTCCAACATATTGTACTTACCAATCATTCTTCCACCAAAGTCAATTGGCAACTGTTTGGTAGGTCTTTGAACATAGACCTTTTTTTCCTTCATATATTGCAACCATCCATTGAGCAAGCACCATGATTGATGATTCAATTTGGTTGCTTAGAACATCAACAACATAAACAATTTTATCCTTTGGTACCCAAATCTGATTGGGCCCTGATTTGTTAGATCATAAAGATTTCTTGTCTTTCCATGTGGTTAGCATAGGACAAGATATTTTAGCGTGACCTTTCATATTACAAATAGTACATAAATCATCAGAGGGAATAAACTTATATTCTATTACTTTTTCTTGAAATCATATTTCTTTTTTTTACCATTCATACTAACCCCGTAAATCAAAGATGCATATTTGCTTCTTTCCATACCATTATCAAGAAAATCTTGAAATACTTCCTCATGCTTATCAGAGTTACATGTGGTATTTTCAATTGATGTTGAACTATAATTACTTTTTAGAGTAAGATTTTCAACCTTAATTTCAGCAATATCAATTTTTAGATTTGCATTTTCTTTTTTAAGTTCAATAATATCAGTTTTCAGAGTTGCATTATCTATCTAAACTTCAGTAATATTAGTTTTCAAATTTCCATTCTCTATTTTAAGTTCAGTAATATTAGTTTTCATATTTTCATTTTCTATTTTAAATTCAGCACTTTGTTCTTTAAAACTTTAACTTTTTCAGTTAGATTTGTATTTTCTTTCCTAAGTATTTTCAATTTTAAAGTCAATTTGTGATTCATATTTAAAAAAACTATTTATAGTAGTAATTAAATCAGATCGAGTAAATTCAGAAAATACCTCAATTTCTTCATCTATTGATTCACTGTAACTAGACATGTTGAACCCTTGGATCTTTCCTCAAACAATGTAAAG
Organism: Cicer echinospermum; assembly: GCA_002896215.2. Classification (NCBI taxonomy): domain Eukaryota; kingdom Viridiplantae; phylum Streptophyta; class Magnoliopsida; order Fabales; family Fabaceae; genus Cicer; species Cicer echinospermum. The sequence goes on along the minus strand of PGTU02000058.1, from coordinate 9,502 downwards.
AGCTCAGCCTTGAGACCGAGCTATGATGCCAATTGAAGGTGCAAACACGAGAAGGGGGTTGAATAGTGTTTGCAAGAGTTGATAACTTTTTGCTAATTTGATAACGGTTTGTTGGTTTTTATGAATTACTTGGATAAGAAGCAATTGGATTCAGAGGTAGCAACCAATGAAATCATAAATAATTTAACACGTAGGTTTATCTTGGTTTACCACTAACTTGGCTACATCCAGTCCCCTCATTCAGAAGGATTAAATCCACTAATTCAAATACCTTGAATTACAAAGCACCTGACCTTCCTAACTAGTCTTCCCAAATAGTCTGACAACCCCAGTTTTTGAGGAACTAACCACCTTGACCCTACAAGCCAAGTCTTCTCCTAACAACCTAACAACCCCAAATTGAAGAAGGAATTAAACCAATATCGGGTTGGATAAAAAAGATTGAAACTTGAGTAGTTGTGTAACACCCCGTTTTTCTAAGCGAGGGTGTATTTTTTTTTTCAAAAGAATTAAAATAAAACAGAGAATTAAATAAGGTAAAATACATTTGGATAAATATTTAAGTCGTAACACAACGACGATTAAGTCAACAGAATTTACAAGCAGCGAAATAGTTTTTGAAATACGAATCCAAAGTATTTATACGTCAAAAGTTGGTACATGTAACCCATCGAAAAATAACATGTCAAGCTGACAATATTAGTATAGGTACAGTCTTCCATTTTAAAATAAATACAATACAAAAGAAAGACATCTGATCCCTCTATGTCAACCTAATCTGATCATTTTACAAGACAACTAAACACCCTGAGTGATCTCCACGCGCCCCGTGAGATCCTCCTAACATAGCTGCAGTCAAGCGTTCCCATCTCCATTCCCGTCCGTAGGGTACGAACCGGTAGGATCGTCCTGACTCTCATCTGAGGGCAAGCCCAGATTTCCACAATAATTGTAAAGGGTCACCAACCGAAATTAACAGATAACACATAACATTTAAGTTTTTAAATGCTCAAAATAACTTTTCAACTAAGCATGCACCTTAACAGGATTTTCCATATGCGAAAAGTTCATACAATGCTTGCCAATTAAAAATGAAATCAAAATAAAGTGCTCAATCCATTAAGTAATACATAACTAATCAAGACATCGATAAATCAATGAGCAATCTGTTATGTAACTCAAAATAAGAATTTCTACTAAGCCAATCGATTGGGCAATCGATTTCCTGAAGGTTTTTAGTGAAATTTGAATTCTAGGCTTAATTCAATCGATTGGGCAATCAATTGACAGCATATCTCAGCCCCTGACTTAAATTCAATCGATTGGGCAATCGATTGGGCAATCAATTGACAGCATATCTCAGCCCCTGACTTAATGCCAATCGATTTCCAAATCGATTTTTGCTGAATTCCTGCATGGCCAAATCGATTTCCAAATCGATTTTCTTAATTGATTTTGAAAAAATATATTATAAAATCGATTGGCAAATCGATTATGTCACATTAGGGAAGTCCCTGTAACTCATCCAATCGATTGGGAAATCGATTTCCCTGCATATTCTTCCAAAAACACATAAACTAACTCAATATCATTCATACACAATTCCACATCTTAACACTTAGCAATGATAACGCAATCGCTACAACATCATGAGTTTCGAAATAGTATTGCAATCAAACATGCTATCACCAAATTCCAAAATATAACACTTAACACTTATAACACAATTACTACAACATCATGGGTTTCGAAATGGTATTGCAATCAAACATGTTATCACCAAATTCCAAAACATACACTTAACACTTATAACACAATACTACAACATCATGGGTTTCGAAATGGTATTTGCAATCAAACATGTTATCACCAAATTCCAAAACATACACTTAACACTTATAACACAATACTACAACATCATGGGTTTCGAAATGGTATTGCAATCAAACATGTTATCACCAAATTCCAAAACATACACTTAACACTTATAATACAATACTACACAGAAAAAATGAACCAACAATTCACAATTTAACAGGGTGTAGTCTCTCACGGACAAACACATGTGCAGTCTCTCACGGACAAACACAATTCACCAAGAAACGTAAGTCGTAAACGTACTACCTATCACGGGTCCGTACTGTTTACCGAGGTGCCACCTATCCCGGGTCTGCACAACTTACCAAACATAAATCGTAAACGTACTGCCTATCACGGGCCCGTACCGTTTACCAAGGTGCCACCTATCACGGGTATGCACGATTTACCAAAACATACATAAGTAAACGAGATATTAAGAGATTCCCCATTCTTAATTCTCATCTAACTTAAACCAGGGCGTAGTCTCTCACGGACAAACCCCTGCGCAGTCTCTCACGGACAACCACAATTCCCTCAGGAACGTAAGTCGTAAACGTACTACCTATCACGGGTTCGTACTGTTTACCGAGGTGCCACCTATCCCGGGTCTGCACAACTTACCAAACGTAAATCGTAAACGTATTGCCTATCACGGCCCCGTATCGTTTTACCAAGGTGCACCTATCACGGGTATGCACGATTTACCAAAACACACATAAGTAAACGAGACATTAAGAGATTCCCCATTCTTAATTCTCATTTAACTTAACGATTTTCAAAACAAACATTAAGTAACCAAGACATTAAGAGATTCCCCATTCTTAACGCCCAGTTAACTTAAACGATTTTTCAAAACACATTAAGTAAATAAGTCATTAAGAGATTCCCCATTCTCAAATACTTATTTAACTTAAACGATTTTCCAAACAAATATTAAGTAACCAAGACATTAAGAGATTCCCCATTCTTAACGCCCAGTTAACTTAAACGGTTTTCAAAACAAATATTAAGTAAACGAGACATTAAGAGATTCCCCATTCTTAATTCTGATTTAACTTAAATGATTTTCAAAAACAAACATTAAGTAACCAAGACATTAAGAGATTCCCCATTCTTAACGCCCAGTTAACTTAACAATTTTCAAAACAAATATTAAGTAACCAAGACATTAAGAGATTCCCCATTCTTAACGCCCAGTTAACTTAAACGATTTTCAAAACAAAATATTCAGTAAACGAGACATTAAGAGATTCCCATTCTTAATACTCATTTACTAAACGATTTTCAAAAACAAACATTAAGTAACCAAGACATTAAGAGATTCCCATTCTTAACGCCCGGTTAACTTAACAATTTTTAAAACAAATATTAAGTAACCAAGACATTAAGAGATTCCCCATTCTTAACGCCCAGTTAACTTAAACGATTTTCAAAACAAAATATTCAGTAAACGAGACATTAAGAGATTCCCCATTCTTAATACTCATTTACTAAACGATTTTCAAAAAACAAACATTAAGTAACCAAGACAATTAAGAGATTCCCCATTCTTAACACGCAGTTAACTAAACAATTTTTCAAAACAATATTAAGTAACCAAGACATTAAGAGATTCCCCATTCTTAACGCCCAGTTAACTTAACGATTTTCACAAACAAACACACATTAGGTAAACAAGACATTAAAGAGATTCCCTGTAACACCCCGTTTTTCAAAGCGAGGGTATTTTTTTTTTTCAAAAGTAATTAAAACGAACAAAAAATTAAATCAGGAAATGCCTTTGGATAAATAGTTGAGTCATTATAATTACAAGCAGCGGAAAAGTTTCTCCAATTACAAAATCCAAAAACATTTACACAACATCAAATGGTACATGGAAACCCATTCAAAGATGATGTCAAACTGATAATATTAGTATAAGTACAGTTTTCCAAAATTAAAATACTCCAAACCAAAAAGAAGGACACCTAGTCCCTATACATCATCCTAATCCTATCATCCTACCAAAAAGCTATACACCCTGAGTAATCTCCACGCGCCCCGTGAGATCCTCCTATCGAAACTGCAGTCAAGCGTTCCCCTCTCCATTCCCGTCCGTAGGATACGAACCGGTAGGACCGTCCTGACTCTCATCTGAGGGCAAAGCCCAGATTTCCACAATAATTGTAAAGGGTCACCAACCAGAAAATAACAGTTAACACATAGCAATTGAGCCCCCAGGTTTTAAGTCAATCGATTTCCAAATCGATTTGGTCGAATATGGGTGAGTCCCTGACTTAGGCCCAATCGATTGGCTAATCGATTTTGTCCATTTGGCCAAGTCCCTTACTTCCATCCAATCGATTTCCCTGATCATTTTCCCAAAAATTCAGGAATTAACCCAAGTCATTCCTAATCAAGTTCACAACCTAACACTTAGCAATTCCTACGCGATTACCACGACAATTGGGATCTCGATAACCATCTTACTTACACACAATAATCAACACATGACACTTAGCATTTTCAACGCAATTACTACGATAAATCAAAATTCAAATCACTCAATCATACACTCAAATCAAGTACGACTCGCGTGCCAAGCACCCTAATGCAATGCGTATATGCCAAAATGCATGGACTCGGAATTCCAAACCAAAACCCTCCTCGAAGGGCCGTAAATCATAATTGTACCGCCTATCGCAGGCCAAAGTACCAATTACCGAGGTGCCACCTATCACGGGTCAGCACGATTTACTAAAATGCGTAAATCATAAACGTACCACCTATCACGGGTCAGTACAGTTTACCGATGTGTCACCTATCACGGGTCAACACGATTTTACTAAAAGAAAAAAGCGTGAATCGTAAACGTACCGCCTATCACAGACCAGTACTGTTTACCGAGGTGCCACCTATCACGGGTCAGCACAATTCACTAAAAATGTAAATCGTAAATGTACCACCTATCACGGGTCAGTACAGTTTTACCAAGGTGTCACCTATCACGGGTCAACACGATTTACTAAAATGCGTAAATCGTAAACGTACCACCTATCACGGGTCAGTACAGTTTACCAAGGTGTCACCTATCACGGGTCGACACAATTTACCAAATGAAATGCATGAGCATACACAGACTCCATCCACAACAATCGTTAAGGCAAATGCAGATATTTAAAAGATTCCCCATTTTTAATACCCATTTAACTTAAACGACTTCAAAACAACATTAAATAAATAAGTCATTAAGAGATTCCCCGTTCTTAATACCATTTATCTTAATTATTTTCAAAACAAAACGTTAAGCAACAGACATATTAAAGAGATTCCCCATTTCTTAATATACTTTTGACTTAAACGATTTTCTCACAAAACATTCAGTAAACGAGTCATTAAGAGATTCCCCATTCTTAATACTCATTTACCGAAACGATTTTTAAAAACGATAGTTAAGTAACCGAGACATTAAGAGATTCCCCATTCTCAACGCCCAGTTAACTTAAACATTTTTCCTCAAATGCACATTAAGTAAACCGAGGTATTAAAAGATTCCCCATTTTTTAATACTCGTCTAACTCTAATGGTTTTCAAATTCCACGGAAACAAACTCAAACCTACTCTCACATTCAAACCATATTCACAACAACCACACCAATTAACAAACATCAAGTATGAACACGCCAAATACGACGAACACAATCAACGCAACATACACACACAGATACATCAAATTTCATTTACTCATAAAACACACAATGACTTCAAATTCATTTACCACGAAACATTCACCAATATAAACACAAACCTAACTCTAAGGTTTTACCCATAACGCATTAGTTCGTTTTTCCCCCAAATCGATACATTAAACCCTAACAAAATTCCTTCCCACACAACCACAGATAGGTCCCTAATGCAACTAGAAGTTGGAAGGAGCCCTTACCTTAACGTTAGCTTAACGGGCGTTTCCGGTCCAGCGAGTAATTCCGGTAAAATCCCCGCTCGCAACGCCGCTTCCAAATTAGTTCACTAGCACCGTAGCGTGGTGGTGAGCACTTTCCCTTCTATCTCTTCGAGAAATGAGGTTTGGATCTAGAAGAACGGAGGGGTTTGTGTTTGGATCTCAAAAACCGTTTTTCAACCGTTTTTCTCCGTTTTTCTTCGTTTTCTTCGTAATATATATATATATATTACTTACTTTTAACAAATAACTCCAAAATATTATTAACTTTGGCTAAAAAGCCTCCGAACCAAAATCCAAAATACACAAAAACACATAAAGCACACTTTAAAATTACGGGTCTTACATTACTACCCCCTAAAATTAGTTTCGTCCTCGAAACTATGCATCGATAAATAACTCTGGGTGTTGTTCTCTCATCCTGCTCTCCAATTCCCAAGTCGCATCTCCAGTAATTGGGTTCCAAATCACCTTGACCAACGAAACATCCTTGGTCCTCAACCGCTTAATCTTCCTGTCATCAATTCTCACGGGTGGTACTTCGAACGACAGGTTATCCTTTAGCTGGATTGTGTCTGGTTCGATCACGTGAGATGGATCTGCGAGATACTTCCTCAACTGTGACACATGGAACACGTCATGAATATTGGACAGTATCGGAGGTAAGCAATCCGATAGGCAACCGGCCCAATTCGTGCAGAAATCTGATATGGTCCAATGAACTTCGGAGTCAACTTCTTCGATTTCAAGGCTCTACCTACTCCAGTAGTAGGTGTGACTCGCAGAAATACATGGTCACCCTGTTCGAATTCCAAAAGTCTGCGACGCTTGTCCGCGTAACTCTTCTGACGATCTTGTGAAGTCTTCATTTTCTCCTTGATCTTCCTTACTTTAGCTGTGGTCTGTTGCACCATCTCTGGTCCGACAATCATATTCTCACCGTCTTTATACCAACACAAGGGCGTCTGACACTTGCGCCCGTATAAAGCTTCATATGGTGCCATTCCAATACTTGCGTGGAAACTATTGTTGTAAGTGAACTCAATCAACGGAAGTACATCATCCCAGCTTCCTCTATCATCTAGTACACATGCTCTCAACAGATCTTCCAAGGACTGATTCGACCTTTCAGTCTGCCCGTCCGTTTGTGGATGGTAAGATGAACTCAATCGTAGCTTCGTTCCCACGCTTCGTGCAATGCTCCCCAGAAATGCGATGTGAACTTCGGATCACGGTCTGACACAATGCTCGATGGTACCCCGTGTAACCTCACAATTTCAGCAATGTAGATCTCCGTTAGCTGATCTACCTTATAGGTGGTCCTTACCGGCAAAAAGTGAGCAGATTTAGTTAGTCGATCCACTATCACCCATATGGAATCATTCTTTCTCCTTGTCTTTGGTAATCCAGTTATAAAATCCATGGAAATGCTGTCCCACTTCCATTCAGGCATATCTAAAGGTTGTAACATCCCAGCGGGTCGCTGATGTTCCACCTTCGCTTTCTGACAAGTTAGACAAGTGGATACATATTCCGCCACATGTTTCTTCATTCCTAGCCACCAATAATTCTGTCTCAAATCCTGATACATCTTTGTTGCTCCCGGATGAATACTCAGCTTACTCTTATGCGCCTCTTCTAAAATCGTTTTCCGCATATCTGTAATGGCTGGTACACAAATCCTACCATTACACCGCAAAACATTATCTGCCCCAATCTTGAACTCAGTCGTCTTCCCTTGTACTAATAGATTCCTCTTCTCCTGAATTAAGGCGTCATCTTGAGAATTTGCAATGTCCTCAAGTAGTCCACTCGAGATCTTAATCATTCCGAATTTCAAAATTCCCGGTGCAAACTCTACGTTCAAGTGCAAGTCTCTAAAAGCTTCCCACAACTCTTGTTGTCTAGCCATAATTAGTGAAGACACTGATACACTTCTTCTGCTCAACGCATCAGCCACTACATTGGCCTTCCCAGGGTAGTACTGCAGTGTGAAATCAAAATCCTTGAGAGTCTCCATCCATCGCCTCTGGCGCATGTTCAACTCTTTCTGATCAAACAAATATTTCAAGCTTTTATGGTCGCTGAACACGGTGAACGTGCACCCATATAAATAATGCCTCCAGATCTTTAATGCAAAAACAACCGCAGCAAGCTCCAAATCATGAGTAGGATAGTTCCTCTCATGAATCTTCAATTGTCTCGAGGCATAAGCCACAACTTTCTTGTGTTGCATCAGAACACATCCTAACCCTTGGTGAGATGCATCACAATAAACTTCATAGGTTCTTCTGATTGCGGTAATACCAAAACAGGTGAGGTCGTCAATTTTCTCTTTAGTAACTGGAAGTTTTCTTCACACTTCTCCGTCCATGCGAACGGTTGATCTTTTCTGGTAAGTTGTGTCAGTGGAGCCACAATCTTAGCAAAACCTTCGATAAACCTTCTGTAGTACCCTGCCAGTCCTACAAAACTCCGTATGTCAGTGACCGTCTGAGGCTGTTTCCAAGCAAGAACCGCCTCAATCTTAGCCGGATCTACAGCGATTCCTTCCTTGGTTATCACATGTCCCAAGAAATTCACTTTCTCTAGCCAAAATTCACACTTCGACAGATTGGCATACAATCGGTTCTCGCGTAAAATCTCAAGAACTTGTCGTAAATGTTCTCCATGCTCTTCTTCAGTCCTTGAATAAATGAATATATCATCAATGAATACCACCACGAATTTATCAAGGAATGAATTAAAGATTCTGTTCATGTAGTCCATAAAAATTGCCGGTGCATTGGTAACTCCAAACGGCATAACCAGGTATTCATAATGTCTGTAGCGGGTTCTGAAAGCTGTTTTCTGAATGTCTCCTTCCCTTACTCGAATCTGATGGTAACCCGGCTTCAAGTCAATCTTCGAAAATATCGCGGCCCCTCTCAATTGATCCATCAAATCATCGATTCGTGGCAAAGGATAACGATTCTTAATAGTTGCCTTGTTAAGCTGTCTATAATCCACACATAGGCGCGAGCTTCCGTCCTTCTTCTTAACTAGCAAAAATGGAGCTCCCCATGGTGATACACTTGGTCTGATGAATTTCTTCTCCAACAAGTCTTCAATTTGACTTTTGAGCTCATTTAATTCCAATGGCGACATTCGATAAGGTGCCATTGAAATAGGTCCCGTTCCTGGGTGCAAATCAATGAAGAATTCTACTTCTCTTACCGGTGGCAATCCTGGAATTTCTGTTGGAAATACATCCCGGTACTCGTTGACAAGCATCACATCTTCTATGATGACATTTATCCTTGCCTCCACATTGGCCAGAGACAAGAACTCATGAGTCCCTTCACTTAGTGACACTCGGAGTTTGTTAGCAGCTAAATACTTAACAACTCCTGGTTCGGGGAAAAGAACCAATTTACGAGCACAATCCAAGATCACATAATGATAAGACATCCAATCCATACCGAGTGTAAGACCCGTAATTTTAAAGTACCATTTATGTATTTTTTGTGTATTTTGGATTTTGGCTCGGAGGCTTTTAAGCCAAAGTTAATAATATTTTGGAGTTTTATAATCAAAAAGATATTTTGATGCCAATTAAAATTTCTCGTCGATAAATAAATTGAATTTAACTGCGATGAATCCTTTACGGAGAATTTAATGCGTTTCGGGTGAAACGGTAATTTAACAAATATCTAGATTTTG
>PGTU02000056.1:0-28466 GCA_002896215.2 Cicer echinospermum | reverse complement strand
CTTTTTGGACTGAAGTGTAGAGTCTGAACCACCTAGAACAAACCTGAGCTGACCCTCCAACTAGATCTGACTGTGTAGAACCTATAGAAAACCAGTGCTTTACGTAAGGAATGGAAGTTCAACAGAACCACCCTATAGACAACATTATAGGGATATCTCTAAAGGTTTGCACTAGGAGGAACCTTAATCAGTTTTGTAACTTTACAGCCTTTGTATCTCAGATTTGAACATAAAACATTAAGGAAGCCCTGTTAGATAGTGAGTGGATATTGCTATGCAAGAGAGTTAAACCAGTTGAGAGAAATAAGGTGTGGAGTTTTAGTACCTAGACCAGAGGGTAGCACATCATAGAACCAGATGGGTGTTCAGAAACAGTTGGATGAGAATGGTGTGATAACCAGGAAACAAAGCTAGACTAGTAGCCAAGGGTTATAGTCAAGAGAAGGGAATAGATTTGATGAAACCTATGCCCCTGTAGTTAGATTAGAAGCCATAAGAAATTTTATTGGCTTATGCTTGTATAATGGACTTTAATCTTTATCAAAATGGATGTGAAAAGTGCCTTTCTCAATGGTGACCTTCAAGAGAAGTTTTTGTTAGCCAAACACCTGGTTTTGAAAATCCTGATTTTTCCTAATCATGTGTATAAGCTCTCAAAGGCCCTCTATGGGTTAAACAAGCTCCAAGAGCTTGGTATGAGAAGCTCAGCAATTTCCTTATTCAACAAAACTTTTCAAGAGGAATGTTGACAAGACCCTTTTCACAAAAACTACTGGAAATGATATCTTGCTTGTCCAAGTATATGTTGATGACATAATATTTGGATCTACAAAACAATAAATTGTGCAAAGAATTTGAAAATTGATTGAAGGGTAAATTTGAAATGTCAATGATGGGTGAACTTCATCATATTTCTTGGGATTTCAAATTAACCAAAGCAAGCAAGGCATTTTCATTAGTCAATCAAAATACTGTTCTGATTTGATAAAGAAATTTTGTTTTGAAAATCTTAAGTCCATTGATACTCCCATGAGTCAAGGAAATTACTTAGACCGAGATGAGAAAGGTAAACCTGTAGATGTTACTAGGTTTCGGGGTATGATAGGATCTTTGCTCTACCTTACAACAAGCCGACCAGACATCATGTTCAGTGTTGTATGTGTGCAAGGTATCAATCAAATCCAAAGAATCTCACTTCAGTGCAGTTAAGAGAATTTTCAGATATCTAGTAGGAACTAAGAGTCTCGGATTGTGGTATCCAAAGGGATCAACCTGTACCTTAGTTGGTTACTCAGATTCAGACTTTGCCGGATGTAAACTCGACAGGAAAAGTACCTCAGGAACTTGTCATTTACTTGGAAACTCTCTTGTGTCATGGTTCAGTAAGAAACAAACAAGCATTGCTTTATCAACTGCTGAAGCTGAATACATTGCAGCTGGGAGCTGTTGTGCTCAGATACTTTGGATGAAACATCACTTATTGGATTTTGGTGTTGACTTGGGAACAGTACCTATCATGTGTGATAACACAAGTGCAATAAGTATTACCAAGAATCCAGTGATGCACTCTAGGACCAAACACATTGAAGTAAGACATCATTTTATAAGGGATCACTTCAAAATGGAATTCATTAAGCTCGAATATGTTAACACAGCCGAACAGCTAGCTGACATCTTCACAAAAGCTTTACCAAGAGAAAGTTTCTGCATATAGGATGAAAACTAGGTATCATTGATCCTAGTGAGGTATAATCTTTGATTCTTTCATAGGACACTTCTGGTGTATGCAGTTGTTTTTCCAGTTAAAAATCGATTTGGGAATCGATTACCAGCATGGTAATGGTTTACAAAATCGATTTGGGAATCGATTGCTTTGGCCCCAGATTTCAAAGTTCAGAAATTTTTTTTTAACTTTGCCGAGCGTCGATTGGGAAATCGGCTAGTTCAACTTTCAACGTTAAAACAATCGATTTGGACATCGATTAAGTAAAATCTGGAAATCGACTTGGGAATCGATTTACAATATGACCGTTGTGACTAGCCGTTGTATGTAATAATTACTAAATCGATTGACATTACCAGCAACGGTAACCTAATCGATTTGGGAATCGATTTACACGGTTAAGGGTTTAAATAGGAACAGTTATCAATCGATTTCTGCACTTCAGTTCTCCAGATTTCACTAATTTTCTTTGTCTGCTTCATCTCTCTGTTTCTGCAATTGTTATTTTGTTACTGTCTACATTCAATCTACTTCAATCTACGATTATGGCACGAGTTAGACAAACCCAGGCACGCACTCCCTCACCTTCATCATCTTCAACCAGTGAAACCCCTTCACCACCACCCACTTTAACCAAAAGAGTACCCATTCCCACACATAAAATTCTTGCCAAAGACAAAGGCAAGGCACCTGCTGCTATTCAAGAGAAACCTAAAAAGAGAAAGGAACCCCCAACGGAAAAACTCATGGCTGATGCCATGAAGGAAATCTCACAAAAGAGGAAGAAGAAAACCAGTTTCTTCACCCCCTCCAAGAAAGCTCCTGCATCCAAGGAAAAAGATGCAGAACCTTCTATACCATCAGACTTTATTGAAGAGAAAAAATCCATGAGGGTCGGACTCTGGATTTTGCCTACTTTGATACATACGGCTTTACTTTTCAGAACCATCTGAGATTTCACGGTCTTGAAAGCTTTCTTTCTTCTACTATTGATAGTTATCCACGTTTGATAAGGGAATTTTATTCAACGTTCAAGCTGACTGAAGAAGGTTTTAAGGCTCAGGTCAAAGGGAAAAGGATTTCTATGTCCTTTGATGATTTCTCTACTTTATCAGGATTGCCATTTCACGAAAAATCTATCGACGGCAGTTCTGAAGCTGATACGGCTGACGAAGGATGGGAAGAATCGGTTGACAGGCATGCTGTTGTTAAAGACCTGATGATTGATGGTTTTGTTGAAACCATTTCATTACCTATCGGTCAAATGAAGGTCCAACATCGCATGCTGATGTACACGCTGACCAGGATGCTTGTACCACGTTCAGGTAACCATGCAGTAGTTCAGAAGTTGTATATACTACTGTTGTGGGGTTTGTCCAAGGAGCTCAGGATGAGCTGGGCTTGCATTGTGCTAAGGCACATGCTGGAAGCTTCTCAAAGCAAGCTTATGCTGCCTTATCCACAGCTGATTACCAAGATTCTGAAACACTTCAAAGTATCGTTTGTTAATGAAGAATCTGCAAAGACCACTCTAATTTTTGGAGAATCAATTGTAAATCAGATGCAATTGAAAAGGTTACATGGTATTTGGATAAGACCTCAGCCTACTGTTGAACCAGCACAACCTCAACCACAAGCTCAGCCTCAACCAGCTATTGAATCAGCCCCTCCTGAGTTTGTCGCAAAGATAATGGAATTCATAGAAGCTCAGATGGCACACAATGCCAAGATGCTAGAATCTCAGTCCAGAATGGAAGAAAATTTGAGGACTCTCCAGGCATCCCTGAATTCAGTTGTTCAGGATGTGGATGCTATTCAAGCACACTTAGGCATCAAGCTGTCATTTGAAGACATCGCAGACATCGGTCGTCAAGCAACAGAGGAACCTAACCCAACTCCCCTAGATCACCCTGCGACTCACGTTGAGGAGACACCTGCTGAGGGTAATACAGCGGTCTCTGCCTCTCCCGTAGATAATAGTGAGGACCACCCTAGTTTAGGAGATTAGGAGTTTAGGATCTGGGTTGTTTTGTTATGACTTGATGTATTCATTTCATCTATATCTATAATGCATAAGAACGTTTATTCCATCTCTCTCTGAATTCACTTGTCTGATATGCTCAGTTATTGCTCTGATACACAATGTTTTATGATTTCAATCCCCATTGCTTATGTTCATTAACATAGGGGGAGGAAATTTTTTTCTGCCTTTTTGCCTTAACTGACAAAGGGGGAGAAAAATTATAACTTGCTTATGACTGCTGCTGCATAATTTTTGATATACTCTGCTCTGATAAGAATGAATTATTAAAATGCTCTAATTTTTGATAAATAGCATGTGTACTGTTATGCTAGGATGCTCTGATACTCTGATATTATAATCTGATAATGGTATATATGATGCTATGAAATGTTGTTAATATTATGTCTTGAAATGCTCAACTCAAGTTAAAATTGTATGATTGTCACTTATGCAAAAAGGGGGAGATTGTTGGACTTTAGTCCTCTTAATCCTTATTTTGACATAACTAACAAACATACAATGTTCATACATCATATGATAAATCTAACATTTTAATTGAGCAAGATTTCAAGATCAACAACTCAATCCTACACACTTGAGACAAATTGCTTGGAACTCAAGAAATCAACAAAAGTTGAATATTCACTGAGTAAATCGATTGGGAAATCGATTTCATAAAAAAAGGTGTAAGGAAACATAACTGTTTTGTGATTGTATAATCGATTAGGCAGTCGACTGGCACATTTAGAAATTAAAATTGCACAAGTCAGTGGCAACCTGTTTTACAGGCTAATCGATTGTGCACATCACAAAGTAAAACTGATTGAAACAAATCGATTGGGACATCGATTGGACAAGTCACAGTGACAATCCATTTTCTAGGGTAATCGATTGGCAAATCGATTGCTTAGATAATATTTGAAAAATAACTTGACCTGTGACAAACACAATCGATTGGACAATCTATTGTGAGAATTTCAATCATGTTAAGTTTGGTTTTAATCGATTGGGAAATCAATTGAACTAAACATCTGGTAAGAAATTTTCAGGAAAATACTACAAAATCGATTGGCACTTCGATTAATATGAAAATAGCTAAGTCACTGACTTAAGCACAATCGATTGGCAAATCGATTGAAAGAAACATTTTGAAATCACAGTGAACTTTAAGCTTGTGGCAAAATCGATTCTGTGTATTTGTAAATCGATTATGAGACTTAGTAAATCGATTAAGTAATCGATTGGTGTGATTTTTATTGGAACAAAACACCTGACATCCATTATGAAATCAATTCATATAAGTCTGCACATAATTTAGTGAAAAGAGTTTTTTAAAAGAATCGATTGGCAAATCGATTTGCTTATGTAGTTTCAAGATTCAAGAAAAACAAGACTCGCGATAATCGATTGGAAAATCGATTAGACCTGTTTTATAACTTTAATGAATCAATTGGTAAATCGATTGATTAGTTGTTTTTCAGAAACTATATACACTGTTTTCAATCATTCTCTCATTAACACATGTAAACACTTGAAAAACTTTTTTGAATATACTTCAGAACACTGAAGAACTCTTAAGAACATATTGTTAACATTATGATATGGATTTTTCAGATCAAAGCCAAAACGATTATCCATAATCATTGAGAGAACTGAAAAAGTATTCTTGAGAGAAAAGACAATGTTCTCATAAACAATCATTGAATAACCAGATTCGTGTGAGAGACATTGATCAAGATTGAAGACACTTTTTGTACTTCTTTTATTTTGCTTGTAATAAATTCTATGTAAAGAAACGACTGCGAAAAATCCAGCTAGAAACTGGTGGCGATCTTCTTGGGTGAGAGGCCTCATCAAGAAGGAGCTTGACTTGATTTTGTGTGAGTCTGCCGAGTGACTGCAAGGATCAAGGGGGTTAAGCAATAGGAAAGAGATTGTGTTAGATAGATAGGTTTCGAGGAAACTGGACAATCTGTAAACAAGTCACAATTCTTTCTATTGGAGAAAAAGCTTAAATTCAGTTGGATTGTCAGGACTGGATGTAGGTTGTCGTTGACAACTGAACTAGGATAAACCTTGGTGCATTCTATCCCTTATCCTTTTACTTTTAATTGTTAATCTTGTATGACACATTATAATTCCGCTGTGTGTATGAATCTGAATAAATCTTGCATCGTATGATTGTATGTTCGATCTTAATTGTATGCTAGACGTATTCGATTTTCTATATTGCTTTAATTTGATTAAAGACTGATATATTCTGATTATTTCGAGGTCATAATAATCAACATCACAGACCTTGTACTAATTACCAAGGTGCCACCCATCACAGGCTCGCACGATTTACTAAAATGTCGTCTATCACAGGCCTTACACTGTTTTCTAGAGTGCAATCGCTAACAGATCAGCATAACTAGAGTGCAATCTCTCACAGATCAGCACAACGCGATAATCCCTGCAAGGGTAAGATGAACCAACTTATCACATGGCATCATCTTGTGGCCCATCACGGTCACAACTATCACCATGGCCCCATCGCGGTCACCATGTACTGTGAAATGCATGAGCATACTCTGACTCTATCCACGACAATCATTAAGTAAATGCATATATTAAAACATTCCCCATTTTTAATACTCATTTAACTCTAACGATTTTCACGACAATCATTAAGTAAACGCAGATATTAAAAGATTCCCCATTTTTAAAACTCATTTAACTCTAATGATTTTCAAATTTCAAACAGAGCATACTCAGACATATTCTCAAATTCAATCCACAATTCACACCAAATCACATCAATTCATTTTTCCACAAAATCCACACAAACACATCTCAAAATTTATAATCTTAATTATGAGCACGTCAAACACGAAAAAACACAGATCATCACAACCCACCACTCAACACATCAAATTTCATTTCCTCAAAACCACCTATAAATGAGTTAAATTCATTTTCCACAAAACTCAAACATAACACATGCCAAACTAATTTTCACAAACCACAACTCAAACACATCAAATTTCTTTTCCTCAACAACACACATAGATGAATCAAATTCATTTTCCACGAAAACACTCATCAATTTCACCAAAAACCCAACTCCAAACTTTCACCCATAAAAGCAATAAATTCATTTTCCCCAAATCTACACTTCAAACCCAACAAATTTATTTTCCACACAACCACAAATAAGTCCGTAAATGCAAACTAAAAGTTTAGAAGGAGCCCTTACCTTAACGATAGCTCTATCACTTCTGGAAACGAAGCTTAGATCTAGGAGGAAAGTGAAGGTTTGTGTTTTGACGGTTTTAAAAACAACAACCCCGTTTTTCTCCGTTTTTTAATCAAAGGAGAAGAATGAAGCTGAGAAATCCTTGTCTTCTCACCCACCAAGCCTTGGGTTCCTTTTCTTGAAGCAAAAAAGATCAAACAAAAAGAAAAGAGGAGGAAGAAAAATATGGAGGTAGCGAGATGCAGGGAGAGGAAGAAGACGTTCTCTTTTCTATTTTCCTTTCTTTCCTATTTTCCTTTCTTCCTTTTTCCTTCCTTTCTATTTCCCTCTTTTTCCTTCCTTCCTTTTCTTTCTATATATATATATATATATATATATAACAAATATATAAAAAATATCTAGATATTTCATAAAATTACCATTTCACGCATCACTTCCCAAACCACTTTTTGTTAAAAATATCTACTCTCGTCGCAACTCAATTGACAGATAAATTTTCAGCAACGAGTGATATTTTTAACTAAACTGTCCGGTATTAAATTCTTCGCAACGTAAATAAATTATTTTCTGACAAATAATTTTATTCCAATTTCCAAAAATATATTTTTGACATTTCACTCACTAAATACCAAAAAAAATGGCTAAAAGCCTAAGAAATTCAACCAAAAATACCCTAAAATTGTATAAATTTAGGATATAAAAATTTAGGGTCTTATAGAGACTAATGCATTTATCGGATGAACAACATTAGCTAAGAACCAAAATGGATTACAATAAGCCGATTGAAGATAAAAATGACCATAATATTAATAAATTGAAAGTATTGCACTTATTATATGAACTACAACGGCTAATAACTATAACAAATTAAAATATATCGAGTGAAGACCAAAATGATGGAAATCTTAATCATTGAGAATAATGAAATTGTTGGAAAAAAATACATTGGCTTAGAACCAAAATCGATTACAACATACCAACTGAAGACTAAAATGCACCAAATCAAAATGCATTGAGACGATTGTGGTTTTAGGAAGAACTATATTGGGTTAGAATTAAAATGGATTAAAATAAGTTTATTGAAGACAAAACTAACAAAAATCATTATCTATTAAGACTAATGCACTTATTGGATGAACTATATTGGCAAAGAACCAACATGGATTGGAATAAGTTGAGTGAACACCAAAATGAAAAGAAAAAAAAACATAACTGTTTGAGGCTAATGCACATATTTAAAGAATTATATTAGCAAAGAACCAATGGACTAGAATAAGCTAAGTGAAGATCAAAATCCCAAAAATCTTTATCTAGTGAGACTTATGTTCTTACTAGAAGAATTTCACTAGCTAGAAAACAAAAAAATTTATAACAAGTCTAGTAAAGATAAAAATGACCAAAATCTACATCTTTTGTGAATAACGCATTTATTAGACGAACTACATTTACTAAGAATTAAAATGGACTAGAATAACCCTTGTAAAAACCAAAATGATCAAAATTTTAATCAATTGAGACTATTACACTTATTGGATGACCTACATTGACTTAGAAGAAAAACATATTAGAATAGGTCGAGTGAAGTCTATGATGAACTAAATTTTAATTCATTGAGACTATTGTGGTTATTGGAAGAACAATATTGACTAAGAAACAAAATGGATTAGAATAAGCTGAGTGAAGACGAAAATGACAAAAATCTTAATCTCATGAAATTAAAACACTTATTACACGAACTACATTTGGTAGAAACCTAATTTGGATTAGAATAAGTCGTTGAAGACCAATATGACAAAAGTCCATATCCGCTATGAGTAATTCACTTATTAGACGAACTATATTAACTATGAACAAAATTGGATTAGAATAACCCTTGTAAAGACCAAATAAACCAAAATCTTTATTTATTATGACTAATGCACTTACCAAAAGAATTACTTTAGCTATGAACCAAAATGGACCACAATAAGACGTTTTGAAAACAAAAACTACCAAAATCTTAATAAATTAAGAGTCATCGATTTATTAGATGAACTATAATGGGTTAGACCCAAAATGGATTTGAATAAGCTTAGTAAAGACAAAATGACGAAAATCTAAATCTATTGAGACTATTAAACTTTCGTACTATTGTGGTTAATTGCAGAACTATATTGGCTAAGAACCTAAATGAATTACAATAAGCCGAGTGACGAAGAATATGGCCAAAATCTTAATGGAATAGAATAATCCTTGTAAAGAACAAAATGACCAAAATCCATAAAAACTAATGAACTTTTTGGAAAAACTATATTTGTTAAGTAACAAAATGGATTAGAATAAGCTGAATGAAGACCAAAATGAAAAAAAATCTAAATCCAATTAGACTAATGTAATTTTTAGACAAAGTTCATTGACTAAAAACAAAATTGGATTATAATAAGTCTAGTAAGACCAAAATGATCAAAAATCCTAATCCTTTGAGACTAATGCACTTATTGGATGAACTACATTGACCAAGAACCAAAACAAATTAGAACAAGTCGAGTGAAGACTAAAATGCACCAAATAATAAACCTGTTAGAATATTAGAAAATATCTTATAATATCTTTTATATTATATTAGAGTATCTTAAATTATTTATTAGGATCAATTTATAATCATAGAGATATCTTAGAATATCTCTTATTATTATTATTATTTATGATTATTATTTATTATTATTATTATTATTATTATTATTATTATTATTATTATTATTATTATTATTATTATGTAATAAAATCAACATTAAGCTATTATCAATAATATTAAAACCCTTATTATTTTCTCTCCTCCTTTTCTCTAAAATCCCACAACTTCAACATAGTATCAAAGCCTATTTCGATCCTCCTTGAAGATCCTGTCCCTATTTCGTTGCTGAATTCCCAACAGTTAGGGAATATAATTATAGATTCTCTTTTATCAATGTGACATTCCTTTTCTAAACCATTATCGTGTTACAATCCGACACCGATTTCACTCGTTTTCCATTTAGTTTTCTAATGTCACCGCTGCCACAATTTCTGGCGAATTTTCCTGCGAACAACGACGTCATCTCCAGATCAGGTCATGCCCGAAAGCGCGTCACCAAAAGTTGTCACATGCGCTCTCACGCGCTGCTAACCTCTCATGTGAGTAGATCTCACGCTTCGTCGTCTCCACATCATGTGATGGCGCGTTTTGACGCCTCATAGTTGCTGCTTGGTCGGTCAATCGCACCTCAACCTCATAGTTTCGAATATGCCCTCGTATTCTAGTTTCGAGCTACGGTTACACCTACTACCTTCAAGATCCGCTGTCTACTACTGCCTTCCATCTGTTGTTGCTGCTGAAAAGCTTTTCCAGCAAGTTTTCCGAAACAACCATTGTCTCTCTTGTTTTGGATGCATTTTCCCACTTCGTTGATCGATCATGGCTTCGTTTCATTAGAGTCGTGTTGTTTCCTCTTTGGTGTTTGTCATGCAATTTAGTTCTTACTAATAGATTATAACAGTGGCTTCTATTCCCACCGACGATCATTCAGATAGTGTCCCTTTTCCCACAGATGAATCATATTAGTGATGATTTCTTGTTCTGTTGATGGTTATTCTGACGATATCTTTTATTTTCATGACTCACTTTATTTTGGCAATTTGTCCCAAATGCACTGACCCCATCTTTGTCTTATGTCCCAGATGTATTGGGCCCTGCCTTTCTCTCCCTGAATCATGTTGCTCTCTCCTTGAAGCATATTCAAGTATATAAATTGAGTTTCCGATATTATTGTTTGAAGCCGCAGTTTTTAGAAGAACGGACCTTGCTTGTTCAATTGCTGCCATGAATTTCTCTGAGTCTGGTGGATCATATCGGCTATCTGGCTAGGCTATATTTATAGCAATTCTTAACACTCCGATTTTCAAAGCGAGGTGGTGATTTTTTTTTTCAAAAGTAATTAAACTAAAACAAGAGAAATAAATAAAGAAATGCCTTTGATAATCATGTCATTATAAATTTTTAAGCAGCGGAAAAGTTTCTCCAAATATAATCCAAAACATTTACACAACAACAAATGGTACATGGAACCCATTCAAATAAGATGTCAAACTAACAATATTAGTATAGGTACAGTTCCAAATTTAAATATACTCTCATCCTACCAAAAACTAATCTGATCATCCTACCAAAAACTATACACCCTGAGTGATCTCCACGCCGCCCCGTGAGATCCTCCTAACGTAGCTGCAGTCAAGCGTTCCATCTCCATTCCCGTCCGCTAGGGTACAAACTGGTAGGATCGTCCTGACTCTCATCTGAGGCCAAAGCCCAGATTTCCACAATAATTGTAAAGGGTCACCAACCAAAATTAACAGATAACACATAACATTTAAGTTTTAAATGCACAAAATAACCTTTCAACTAAGCATGCACCTTAAAAGGTTTCCATATGCCAAACATGTATAAACAAGGTGAAAAATGAAGTTTTTAACAAAACAACATTGTTGTATTCGAATACAGCATCTCTGTATTCGAATACAAGACTGTTTCAGCATTCAGCAGAAAAACAGCATGTCTGTATTCGAATACAACAGTCTGTATTTCGACTACACAGCAAGTCCAGTAGCAAACAGCATGTTCTGTATTCGAATACAACAGTCTGTATTCGACTACACAGGTAAGTCAGTGGCAAAAACAGCTTGTTTGTAATTCGAATACAGCTTTCTGGTATTCGAATACACATCAGGCAGCAACCAGGAAAACATCAAAATTCAGCAAAATCAGCTTTTTAAAGGGTTTCAAAACCAATCAACACTTACACACAAATCCGAACCAATCACACTTAGCAATTCCCACACAATCACCACGACAATTGGTTTCGAAATAGTTTTACAATCCATCACACTTACACACAAAATCAAAACATCCACACTTGCGCAATTATAACACAATCACCACGACAACATAAGTTCGAAATAGTTTACAACCATCACACTTACACACAAAATCAAAACATCCACACTTGGCAATTATAAACACAATCACCACGACAACATAAGTTTCGAAATGGTTTGCAATCAGTCGCACTTACACACGATAATCAAATACATAACACTTAGCAATTACAACACAATTACACACGACAATTCCCATTCAAACCACTCAATCATAAACTTGATTCAAACATGACTCGTGAGCCAAGCACCTAATGCAATGCGTATATGCAAAATGCTGGACTCGGAATTCCAAACCAAAACCCTCCTCGAAGCGGCCGTAAATCATAATTGTACCGCCCTATCGCAGCAAAGTACCAATTACCGAGGTGCCACCTATCACGGGTCAGCACGATTTACTAAAATGCGCTAAATATAAAAACGTACCCCACTAACCCCTATCAGCCATGCTACGTTACCGAGGTGCCACCTATCACGCGTCGGTCACACATTTACTAAAAACGTAAATCGTAAACGTACCGCTCCTATCAACAGCCAAATACTGTTTACCGAGGTGCACCGTATCACGGTCAGCACAATTTACTAAAAAAACTAAATCGTAAACTACCACTGTCACGGGTAATACAGTTTACCGAGTGTCACCTATCACGGGTCAACACAATTTACCAATGAAATGCGCATAGCATACATAGACTCCATCCACAACAATCGTTAAGCAAATGCAGATATTAAAAAGATCCCCATTTTTAATTACCCATTTAACTTAAACGACTCTCACAACAAACATTAAGTAACCAGGCATTAAGAGATTCCCCATTCTTAACGCCCAGTTAACTTAAACGATTTTCAAAACAACATTAAATAAATAAGTCATTAAGAGATTCCCCATTCTTAATACTGATTATCTTAATGATTTTCAA
This sequence comes from Cicer echinospermum, assembly GCA_002896215.2. Taxonomy (NCBI): domain Eukaryota; kingdom Viridiplantae; phylum Streptophyta; class Magnoliopsida; order Fabales; family Fabaceae; genus Cicer; species Cicer echinospermum. The sequence goes on along the minus strand of PGTU02000056.1, from coordinate 15,612 downwards.
AACAAAACGTTAAGACAAACAGACATATTAAGAGATTCCCCATTCTTAATATACTTTCGACTTAAACGATTTCCACACAAAACATTCAGTAAACAGGACATTAAGAGATTCCCCATTCTTTAATACTCATTTACTGAAACGATTTCAAAAAAACAAACATTAAGTAACCGAGACATTAAGAGATTCCCCATTCTTAACGCCAGTTAACTTAAACGATTTTCAAAACAAATATTAAGTAACCAAGACATTAAGAGATTCCCCATTCTTAACACCCAGTTAACTTAACAATTTTCAAAACAAATATTAAGTAAACGAGACATTAAGAGATTCCCCATTCTTAATTCTCATTTAACTTAAACGATTTTCACAAACACACATTAAGTAAACCGAGATATTAAAAGATTCCCCATTTTTAATACTCGTTTAACTCTAATGGTTTTCAAATTTCACAACAAAACCAACTCAAAACATTTTATCAAATTCAATTCACAATCCACACCAAAACACATCGAATTTCATCAGTATTAACTTAGAACACGTCAAATACGACGAACACAAATCAACACAACATAACACTCAAACACATCAAATTTCATTTACCCATAATCATACACAAATGAGTTAAGTTCATTTTCCACGAAACATCCATCAAATATAACCGAAACTTAACTCTAAGATTTTACCCATAAAGTCTTAGATTCATTTTCCCCCAAATCAATACTCCAACCCTAACAAAATTCGTTTCCACACAACCACAGATAAGGCCCTAGATGCAAACTAAAAGTTTGGAAGGAGCCCTTACCTTAACGTTAGCTTTAGCGTGGGTTTCCGGTACCGCGAGTAAAACCGGTAAAAATCTTCGCTCGCAACATCGCCTCCAAGTTGGTCCCCTAGCACCGTAGTGTGGTAGTGAGCAACTTTCCCTTCTAACTCTTCGCGGAACGAAGCTTAGATCTAGAAGAAACGGAGGGGTTTGTGTTTGAATCTCTAATACCGTTTTTCTTCGTTTTCGAATCAAAGAGGAAGAGTGGGTTACTATTCTTGAAGAAAAGGAAGCGAAGAAAACGAAAAATGGAGGAGAAGGAAAAGGGGGTCACGGTTGATCAGAGGAAGAAGATGGAAAATTTCAGCTTTTCCTTCCTTTCTTTTTTCTTTCCTTTGTTTTTCCTTTCTTCCTTTTTCCTTCTTTCCTTTTTATATTCTTTTCTTTTCCTTTTCCTTCCTTCTAGTTTTCCTTTCTGTTTCCCTCCAAACAAACATATATATATAATAAATATAACTTAACAAATATCTCAAAATATCTAGATATTTGTTAAATTACCATTTCACCCGTAACGCATTAAATTCTCCGTAAAGGATTCACCGCACTTAATTTAATTTATTTAACGACGAATAATTCTAAACGGCGTCAAAATATCTTTTTGATCATATAAACTCCAAAATATTTATTAACTTTGGATAAAAAACCTTCGAGCCCAACATCCAAAATACATAAAAATACATAAAGTGTACTTTAAAATTATGGGTCTTACAAATTCTCTCCGACTTCAGCTGCATCCCTGAGTTGCTTTTTCATCTTTTTTATTATTTTGCAGAGCAAAACATTATTTTCTTGTAACAAGCTAAAACTTAGTAAGCTTTAGCTTGAGGGGGACTGTTAGAATATTAGAAAATATCATATAATATCTTTTATATTATATTAGAGTATCTTAATTTATTTATTAGATCAATTTATAATCATAGAGATATCTTAGATTATCTCTTATTATTATTATGATTTTTTCCTTATTTAGGATTTTGTCTACGTTTCTCTATAAATAGAGATTAGTGTGGAGGTTTTTGTAATAAAATCAGCATTAAGCTATATCAATAATATTGAAACCCTTATTATTTTCTCTCCTCCTTTTCTCTAAAATCCCACAACTTCAACAAAACCAATGAGACAATGGTGGTTATTGGAAGAATTATATTGATTAATATCCAAAATGAATTAAAATAAGCCAAATGAAGACCAAAACGAGCAAAATTCTAATCCATTCTTATTAAAGCATATATTAGATGAAGTACATTGGCTAAGAACTAAAATGGATTAGAATAAGTAGAGTGTAGAAAAAATTGAAAAAAAAATGTGTATCCTCTGTGACTAATGCACTTATTAGACAAACTACATTGAACAATAACCAAAATGGATTACAATAACCCATCTAAAGACCAAATTGACCAAAATCCTAATCCACTGAGACTAATGCAGTTATTTGATTAACTACATTGACTAAGATCTAAAATAGATTACAATAAGCTAAGTGAAGACCAAAATGACCAAAATCTTAATTAGTTGACAGTAATGCACTTATTAGATGAACTAAAATGGATAAAAATCAAAATAGATTAGAATAAGTTGAGTGAAGATCAAAATAACTGAAATCCTACTCCATTGAGACTAATTCACTCATTTGAAAAACTAGCTGAGTGAAGTTTAGAATACACTTATTAGACAAATTACGTTGACTTAGAATCAAAATGGATTAGAGAAATCCTTGTAAAGAACAAAATGACCAAAATATTATTCCATTGAGACTATTAAACTTTTGGACTATTCTAGTTAATGGAAGAACTATATTGGCTAATAACCTAAAGGAATTACAATAACTTGAGTGAGGAAGAAAATGACAAAAATCATAATGCATTCAAAACATAACACTTATTAAACGAACTACATTGGCTAATAACAAAAATGGAATAGAATAAGCCTAGTAGAGACAAAAATGACCAAAATCTGAATCCAGAAAAACTAATGCACCTTTTGGAAACACTATATTGACTAAGATACAAATAGGATTAGAATATGCTGAATGAAGACCAAAAAGATAAAAATCTAACTCCAATGAGACTAATGTAATTTTTGGATAAAGTTCATTAACTAAAAACCGAATTGGATTAAAATAAGTCTAGTAAAGACCAAAATGATCAAAATCTTAATCCATCAAGGCTAATGCACTTATTGGATGAACTACATTGACTTAGAACCAAAATGGATAAGAACAAGTCGAGTAAAGACTAACATGCACAAATCATAATCCAAGGAGACTATAGTGGTTATTGGAAGAGCTATATTGACTAAGAACCAAAACGGATTAGAATAAGCATAATGATGACCAAAATGATGAAAATTTTAATCCATTCAAACTAAAGCACTTATTAGATGAACCACATTGGCTAAGAATCAAAATAGATTAGAATAACTATAGTGTAGAACAAAATGGGGATAAAATATATATCCTATATGACTAATGAACTTATTAGATGAACTACATTAACTAAGAACCAAAAAAGATTAGAATGACCCATTTAAAAACCAAATTGACCAAAATCCTAATCCATTGAGACTAATACAATTATTTGATGATCTACGTTGGCAAAGAATTAGATTACATTAATCCTAGTGAATACCAAAATAACCAAAATATTAATCCATTAAGACTAATGCACTTTTTTGACAAGCTATAATGGCTAATAACCAAAATGAATTAGAACATCCAAAGTGAAGATTAAGATACACCAAATTGTAATCCATTCGATGATTATGGTTATTTGATAAATTGTATTGCTTAAGAATTAAAATGGATTAGAATAAGCCTATCGAGGACCAAACTAATGGTATTCGTAATCCATTTAGACTAATGTACTTATTGGATGAAGTTCATTGACTAAAAACCAAAATGGATTACATTAAGTCTAGTAAAGACCAATATGATCAAAATCTTAATCCATTGAGGCTAATGCACTTATAGGATGAACTACATTGGCTTAGAATAACCCATTTAAAGACCAAATTGACCAAAATCCAAATCCATTGAGACTAATACAATTATTTGATGAACTATGTTGACAAAGAACTAAAATAGATTACAATGAGCTGAGTGAAGAAAAAAATGACCAAAATCATAATTAGTTGAGAATAATGCACTTATAAGTTGAACTACAAAGGCTAAAAATCAAAATAGATTAGATTAAGCCTAGTGAAGAAAAAAAATAGCCGAAATCTTAATCCATTGAGAGTAATATACTTATTTGACAAACTATGTTGGCTAATAACATAAATGGATTAAAACGGCCCGAGTGAAGTTTAAAATGCACCCAATTGTAACCCATTAGACGATTATGGTTATTTGATAAATTGTGTTGGTTAAGAATTAAAATGGATAAAAATAAGTCTATTGAAGATAAAATTGATGAATATCATAATCCATTTAGAATCATGCACATATTGGATGAATTTCATAAACTTAAAACAAAATTGGATTACAATAAGTCTAGTAAAGACCAAAATGATCAAAATCTTAATCCATTGAGGATAATACACTTGTTGGATGGACTTTATTGGCTTAGAACCAAATGGATTAGAACAAATCGAGTGAAGACTAACATGCAACAAATCATAATCCAAGGAGACTATAATGACTAAGAACCAAAATGGATTAGAATAAGCTTAGTGAAGACCAAAATGATCCACATTTTAAATCAACCAGACTAAAGCATTTATTACATGAACTACATTAGCTATTAATCAAAATGGATTAGAATAAGAATAGTGTAGAACAAAATGAAAGTAAAATATATATCCTATGTGACTATTGAACTTATTATAAGAACTTCATCAACTAAGAACCAAAATGTTAGAATAACCCATTTAAAGACCAAATTCACAAAAACCCTAATCCATTTAGACTAATGCAATTATTTGATGAATTACTTTGACTAAGAATCTTAATTGTTGAGAGTAATACACTTATAAGTTGAACTATAATGGCTAAAAATAAAAATAAATTAGATTAAGCCTATTGAAGACAAAAATAATGGAAATTTTAATCCATTGAAACTAATGCACTAATTTGACAAGAGACATTGGCTAAGAACCAAAAAGGTTTAGAACAGCCAGAGTGAAGTTTAAAATGCCCCAAATTGTAATCAATTTGACGATTATGGTTATTTGATAAAATTTATTGGCTTAGTATTTAAAAGGATTAGAATAAGTCTATTGAAGACCAAACTGATGAATATCATAATCCATTTAGACTAATGCACTTAATTGATGAAGTTCATCAAATAAAATCAAATTGGATAAGAATAAGTCCAGTAAAGACCAAAATGATCAAAATTTTAGTCCATTGAGACTAATGCACTTATTGGATGAATAAAATTGTTTAAGAATCGAAATTGATTAGAACAAGTCGAGTGAAGACTAAAATGCACGATATCATAATCCAATGAGACTATTGTGATTATTGGAAGAACCAATTAACTAAGAATCAAAATGGATTAGATTAAGCTGAGTGAAGACCAAAATGATCAAAATTTTGATACATTCAGACTAAGCACTTATTAGATGAACTACATTGGCTAATAACCAACATGGATTAAAATATGTAAAGTGGAGAACAAAATGGAAAAAAAATTGTATATCCTCTATGCGTAATGCACTTAATAGATGAACTACAATGGCTTAAAATCAAAATAGATTTGAATAAACTGAGTAAAGTCCAAAATAACCGAAATCTTAATCCATTGAGACTAATGCACTAATTTGACAAACTACATTGACTAAAAACCAAATGGATTAGAACTAGTCGAGTGAAGTCTATAATGCACAAAATAGTAATCCATTAGACGATTATATTTATTTGATAAACTATAATTAAAATGGATTAAAATAAGCCTATTGAAGACCAAACTAATAAAAATCATAATCCATTTAGACTGATGCACTTTTTGGATGAACTACATTGGCAAAAACCAAAATGGATTGGAATACATTGAGTGAACATCAAAATGACCAAAATCATAATCGATTTAGACTAATGCACCAAAATGTATTAGAATAAAAATAAAGGAACTACATTGGATAACAACTAAAATTGATTAGAATAAGGCAGTGAAGACCAACTACATTGACTAAGAACTAAAATGTATTAAAATAAAATAAAGGAAGAACAAAATAAACAAAACCATAATCAATTGAGTGTATTGCACTTATTAGACAAACTACATTAGCAAAGAACTAAAATGGATTAGAATAAGCCGAGTCAAGACAAAGATGACCAAAATCCATATCCGGTGAGACCAATGCACTTATTAAGAGAACTATCTTGACTAAGATCCCAAATGGATCAGAATAACCATGGTAACGACGAATCAGACCGAAATCTTAATCCATTGAGACTAATGCACTTTTGTATGAATTACATTGACTTAGAACAAAGACGGATAAGAATTAGTCGAGTGAAGAATAAAGTGAATGCAATTGTGGTTATTGGAACAACTATATTGGCTAAGAACCATAATGGATTAGAATAAGCTGAGTGAGGAATAAAATGACCAAAATCTTAATCAATTCAGACTATAGCACTTATTAGACAAACTACAATAGTTAAGAACAAAAATGGTTTACACTACATTGGCTAAGAATAAAAATGGATTAGAATAAGCACAGTGAAGACCAAAATGACCAAAACCATAAATGATTGAGATTAATGCACCTACTGAAAGAAATTCACTGGATAGGAACAAAAATGGATTAAAATAAGCCGAGTGAATACTAAAATGACAAAAATCTATATCCGATTTGACTAATGCACTAATTGTACGAACTAAATTGACTAAGAACCAAAAAGGATAAAAACCAAGCTAAGTGAAGATTAAAATTCACAATATCATAATTCATGGAAACAATTGTGGTTTTTGGAAGAACTACATTACGTAAGAATTAAAATGATTAGAATAAGTCTATTGAAGACCAAACTCCTGAGAATCGTAATCCATTGAGAGTAATGGACTTATTGGAATAAGCTTAGTCAACACAAAAATGACAAAAATCATAATTGATTAAGACTAGTGCAACTCTTGAAAGAATTACATTGGCAAAGAACCAAAATAGATTAGAACAAGGCGAGTGAAGACAAAAATGATCAAAATCTATATCCAATGTGACTAATGCATTTATTAGACGAGCTACATTGGCTAAGATCCAAAATGGATTAGAATAACTGTTGTACATACCATAATGACCGAAATCATAATGCATCGAGTCTAATTCTTTTATTGGATGAAAAACATTGGCCATGTACCAAAATTGATTAGAACAAGTCGAGTGAAGACTAAAATGTACCAAATCATAATTCATGGGGACTGTTGTGTTTATTGGAAGAACTATATTGGCTAAGCAGAAATATGGATTAGAATGAGCCGTTTAATGACAAAATGATCAAAATTTGTATTCATGAAGACTAATGGACTTATTTGACGAACTACATTAGCTAAGAATCAAAATGGATTAGAATAAGCATAGTAACGACCATAATAAGCACAGTCTTAATCCATCAACACTAATGCACTTATTGGAAGAACTAAATTGGCTTAGAACCAAAATGAATTAGTATAAGCCTATTAAATACTAAAATGACTGCAATATTAGTCCATTAAAATTGATCCTCTTAATGAATGAACAACTCGCTAAAAACAAAAATGTACTACAATATGACGAGGGAAGACAAAAATCATCAAAATCTTATTCCATTTAGACAAGTGCACTTTATGGTAGAACTAGATTGACAAAGAACCAAAATGGATTACGATAAGCCTAGTGAAGACCAAAATGACAAAAAATTATCTAGTGAAGTTAATGCAGTTATTAGACGAACTTATTTCACTAAGAATCAATTAGGATTAGAATTAGCCTAATAAAGACCAAAATTATTAAAATCCTAATGCATTGAGTCTAATCCAATTTTTGGAAGAACTACATTGGCTAAGTACAAAAATGGATAAGAGTAAGCCTAGTAAAGAACAAAGTTACTTAAATCTTAATGCATTTAAACTAAAGCACTTTTTAGAACAACTACATTGGTTAGGAACAAAAACGGATTTGAATAAACCTATTAATGACTAAAATGACAAACATTTTAATCCATTGAGACGAATTCACTTATCAGATGAACTACATTGACTAAGTACCAAACATAATTAAAATAAGCCTATTAAAGAAATAAACGACCAAAACCTTAATCAATTGAGACTAATGCACTTATTGGATGTACAACATCAACTACGAACTAAAATCACCAAAATCTCTATCCATTAAAATAATGCACTTTATGAAGGAACTACATTAGTTAAGAACCATAATGCATTCAAATAAACCTAGTAAAGACCAAAATGACTAAAATCTTAATGCATTGACACTAATTCATTTATTGGAATAAATCAATTGGTTAAGAACCAAAACGGATTAGAATAAGTCTGACAAAGACAAAAATGACCAAAATCTTAATCTATTGAGACTACTGCACTTATTGGACGAACTACATTGGCTAAAAACCAAAATGGATTAGAATATGCTTAGGAACAACCAAAAGGTCCAAAATCATAATATGTTGAGAAAATGCCCCTTTTGGTAAAAGCACATTGACTAAGAACCAAAATGGATGAGAATAAGCCTTGTAATGACCAAAATGACTAATATCTTAATGCATTGACATTAATGCAACGAGACTAATGACTACTAACGACCAAAATAGATTAGAAAATGACTACTAGCGACCAAAATGACAAAAATCTTAAATGCATCGAGACTAATGCACTTATTGTAACAACTAGATTGGTGAAGAACCAAAACTGATTGGAATAAGACTAGTAAAGACTAAAATGACCAAAATCTTAATTCAGTGAGACTAATGTACTTACTCGAATAACTACATTTGCTAAGTGGAGTCAAGACCAAAAAGTTTATCCAGTCAGACTAATGCACTTATTGGATGAACTTTTTTTGGTTCAGAACAACAGTAGAATAGAACAAGGTGAGTGAGGAAATAAATCCATCAAAATCATAATCCATTAACCACTATTGTGTTTATTGGAAGAACTATATTATCTAATAACGAAAATGGATTAGAATAAGCCTAATATATTCAAAAAATGACAAATCTTAATCTATTGATACCAATCCCCTTATGGAAGAACTACATTGGTCCAGAACCAACTAGATGAAAATAAGCATAGTAAAGACCAAAATGACTAAAATCTTAATCCATCGAGACTAATACACTTATTGAATTAACTTCATCTGCTAAGAACAACAATAAGACGAGTGAAAACTAAAATACACTAAATTTTAATCCATTGACACTATTGTGGTTATTGGAAGAACTATATTGGATATGAACCAAAATGGATTAGAATATGTCTATCCTACACATAAAAAACTAAAATCTTAATGCATTGAGACTAATTCAGTTGTTGGAATTAATAAATTGGATAAGAACCAAAATAGATTAGGATAAGTCTAACAAAGAACGAAATAGCATAAATCATAATCATTTGAGATAATGCATTTTTTGGAAAAAGAACATTGGCTAAGAACCAAAATAGATTAGGATAAGTCTAACAAAGAACGAAATATCATAAATCATAATCATTTGAGATAATGCATTTTTTGGAAAAAGAACATTGGCTAAGAACCAAAATTAATTAGGATAACTCTAGAAAAGGATTATATATAAGACAAAATTACAAAAAAAATCATAATTTGTTGCGAGTAATGCAATTATTTGAATAACTACTTGGCTAGGAACCAAAATGGATTAGATAAAGCCTAATAAAAACCAAAATGATAAAAATCTTAATATATCAAGACTAATGCATATTTTGTAAAAACTAGATGGGCTAAGAACCAAAATTGATACAATAAGACTAGTAAAGACTAAAATTATCAAAATCTTAATTCATTGATACTAATGTACTTATTGGAAGAACTACATTTGCTAAGATTAAAAAAGGAATAGAATAAAGCGAGGGAAGACCAAAACGAGCAAAACAATTATCTCGTGAGACTAACAAACTTATTAGACGAACTACATTGACTAAGAACCAAAATGGATTAGAAAAAGCCTAATAAAACCCAAAATGAAAAAAATCATAATCCATCAAGACAAATGCACTTATTGGACAAACTACATTGGCTAATAACAAAAATGGATTAGAATAATCCTATTGAAAAGCAAATGACAAAAATCTTCAATCATTAAGACTAATGCACTTATTGAAATAATTACATTGTGTGTGAACGAAAATGGATTAGAATAAGCCGAGTGAAGACTAAAATCCAAAAAAAATTAAATAGATTGACACTGTTGTGGTTATTGGACTAAATATATTGGCAAAGCCCAAAATCAGTTAGAAGAAGCCTAATTAAGATCAAAATGACCAAAATCATAATCCATTGAGATTAATGCACTTATTGGAAGAACTACATTGGCTAAGAACCAAAATGGATAAGGATAAGCCTAATAAAGACCAACATGAAAAAAAACATTAATCCTTTGAGACGAATGCACTTATTAGACAAACTACATTGATTGAAAACAAAAATGAATCTGAAAAATCCTAGGAAAAATCAAATTGGCCAAAATCATAAGTCATTGAGACTAAAGCACTTTTTTGAAGAACTACATTGGCTAAGATATGAAACGTGTAAGAATAAGCCTAGTATACACAAAAATCGCAAAAAATCTTAATGCATTGATACTAATGCACTTGTTGGAATAATTACATTGGATAGGAACCAAAATGAATTAGAAAAACTCTTATAAGGACAAAAGTGATCAAAATCTTAATCCATTGATACTAGTGTACTTATTGGAACAACTACATTGGCTAATTACCAACATGGATTGAATAAGCCTAAAAAGGGACAAAAGGACTAAAATCTTAATGCATAGAGACTAATGCACTTATTGCAATAAATACAATAGTTAAGAACTAAAATGGATTAGAATAAGCCTAATAGTGACAAAATAACTAAAATCTTAATCCATTATGACAAATGCATTTATTAGACGAACTACGTTGCAAATAATTCACTTTTAGGAAGAACTCCATTGGATAAAAACTAAAATGTATTACAATAAGCCTAGTAAAGACAAAAATGACAAAAATGTTATTGCATTGAGACTTATGCACTTATTTGAATAACTACATTGGCTAGAAACAAAAATGGATTAGAATAACCCTAATAAAGACCAAAATAACAAAAAATCTTAATATATTAAAAGAAATGTAACTGTAACACCCCGATTATTAACAACGCGAGTGTATTTTTTTTTTCAAAACAAATTCATAATAACAAAGAAATAAATAAGGAAATACTTTGGGATAAATATTTAAGTTGTAACACAACGACAAATAAGTCAACAAAATTCACAAGCAGCGGAATAGTTTTTGAAATACGAATTCAAAGTATTTACACGTCAAAAAGTGGTACATGGACCCCATCATAATAAAATGTCAAACAGACAATAATAGTATGCACCGTAAAAGGATTGTCCCGACTCTCATCTGAGGGCAAAGCCCAGATTTCCACAATAGTTGTAAAGGGTCACCAACCGAAATTAACAGTTAACACATAACATTTAAGTTTTTGAATGCACAAAGTAACCTTTCCACTAAGCATGCACCGTAAAAGGATTTTCCACATGCTAAAAGTTCATATAAGTCTTAAATCAATCAAGTAATAAACCACTGGCCAATCCATTGATGAACCAATTGAGCAATCGATCATCTAACTCAAAATAAGAATTTCCACTAAGCCAATCGATTGGGAAATCGATTTGGATGAAGGGTTTTAGTGAAAACTGAACTCTGGGCTTAAATCAATCGATTGGGAAATCGATTGAATGAATAACTGAGCCCCTGTGTTAAAGCCAATCGATTGGGAAATCGATTTCCTGATGGTTTTTTTCGTGAAAACTGTACTCTGGGATAAATTCAATCGATTGGGAAATCGATTAAATGAATAACTGAGCCCTTGTATTAAAGCCAATCGATTTCCAAATCGATTTTGTCAAAATGGCTGAGCTCCTGTACTGAATCCAATCGATTGCCAAATCGATTTTGAGGAATAGCTTTTAACAGAATCAATTTCCTGCATGTTTTTCTTAAGACTACATTAAACTAACTCAATCACATTCACACACAACTCCAAAACATAACACTTAGCAATTTCCACACAATCACCACGACAACTTGAGTTTCGAAACAGTTTTACAATCAATTTCACTTACACACAATTGTTCCAAAACATAGACATTTAGTACAATCATCACAATCACAATCACAATGACATCTCAAGTTCAAACACTCAATCATACACTTGAATCAAACACGACTCGGGTGTCAAGCGTCCTAATGCAATGCGTATATGCTAAAATGCATGGACTCGGAATTCCAAACCAAAACCCTCCTCGAAGGGCCGTAAATCATAATTGTACCGCCTATCACATGCCAAAGTACCAATTACCGAGGTACCACCTATCACGGGTCTGCACGGTTTACTAAAAAGAACGTAAATTGTAAATGTACCGCCTATCACAAGCCAAAGTACTATTTACCAAGGTGCCACCTATCACGGGTCTGCACAATTTACAAAAAAGCGAAAACCATAAACGTACTGCCTATCACGGGCTTGTACCGTTTATCGAGGTGCCACCTATCACGGGTCTGCACGGTTTACAAAAGAATTAAAAATGCATGAGCATATACTGACTCCATCCACGACAACCGTTAAGCAAATGCAGATATTAAAAGATTCCCCATTTTTAATACTCATTTAACTTAAACGATTTTCACAACAAAAACATTAAGTAAACAAGACATTAAGAGATTCCCCATTCTTAATACTCATTTAACTTAAATGATTTTCAAAAACAAACATTAAGTAAACAAGACATTAAGAGATTCCCCATTCTTAATACTCATTTAACTTAAACGATTCAAAAACAAACATTAAGTAAACAAGACATTAAGAATTCCCCCATTCTTAATACTCGTTTAACTTAAACGATTTTCAAAACAAACATTAAGTAAACAAGACATTAAGAGATTCCCATTCTTAATACTCATTTAACTTAAACGATTTTCAAAACAAACATTAAGTAAACAAGACATTAAGAGATTCCCCATTCTTAATACTCGTTTAACTCTAATGGTTTTCAAATTCCACACAAAACAAACTCAAACATATTATCAAATTCAATCCACGATTCACACCAAAACACATCAATTCATTTCTCCACAAAATCCAACCATACACACATCAAATTTCATAACCATGAATTATGAACACGTCAAACTTCATTTACTCAAATTTCATACACCAATGGGTTAAATTCATTTTTCCGCGATAACATTCATCAATATCACCAAAACCTAACTCTAAGATTTTTACCATAAAGCCTTAAATTCATTTTCCCCAAATCAACACTTTAACCCTAACAAAATTCTTTTCCACACAACCACAGATAAGTCCCTAAATGCAAACTAGAAGTTTGGAAGGAGCCCTTAACCTTAACGTTAGCTTTAGCGAGCGATTAAGGTACCGCGAGTAATTCCAGTAAAATCTCCGCTCGCGACATCGCTTCCAAAGTTAGTTCACTAGCACCGTAGAGTGGAGGTGAGCAACTTTCCCTTCTATCTCTTCGCGAAACGAAGCTCAAACATCGGAGAAAAGTGGAGGTTTGTGATTAACGGTTTTCAAAACCCCTAACACCGTTTTTCTCCGTTTTTGAATCAAAGAAGAAGAAGGAAGCTGGGAGCTCTTTTCTTTCTCACCCACTAAGCATTGGGTTTTATTTCTCGAAGCAAAAGAAAGAAAAGAAAGCAAAACAGGAAGAGGAGAAAGAATGCTTCGCGAGGCAGGGAGGAGGAAGAAGAGCGAAGGAAATGCTTTTCTTTTTTGTTTTCCTTTCTTCCTTTTCCTTCGTTTCTATTTCTTTCCTTTTTCCTTCCTTTCCTTTTCTTTCTACATATATATATAATATAAAAATATCTAAAAATATCTATTCATACAGATAAAATTACCAGTTTCACACCATCACTTCCCAAAGCACTTTTTGTTAAAAAATATCTACCCTCGTCGCAAACTCAATTTGACTGATAAATTTTCAATGCAAGTGATATTTTTAACAAAACTCTCTGGTGTCCAATTCTTCATAACGTAAATAAATTATCTTCGACAATAATTTTAATCCAATTTCCAAAAACATATTTTTGCATTAACCCACTAATTACCAAAAAACTGGATCAAAAGCCTAAGAACTTCAACACCAAATCCCCTAAAATTGTATTAATTTAGGATTTAAAATTAAGGGTCTTACATTACTACCCCTCTAAAATTAGTTTCGTCCTCGAAACTTAAGCTACGAGTATCAATCCACACTAGTTTGTACTCAAATTCAACCATACAAGTCACAACTCGTTTTCATCCGGCTACTCGAAAGAACGTGTTGTCTACCCCGTTTTCATAGGATGTTAAATAACTCTACACACATCATAGTCGAGTAAGGGCTCGTCTGTTCCATTCAACATGATTTTGTTTACTATCAACAAGAGATTAATGGATGATCAGTCCTCAAGTTTGTCAATATATAGCCAACAACCATGATAGTGGCTTAGACCTTATTCTTAACCGAACTGTAACTAGCGCGCTTTCTTGCGACTTATGTAAGAACCATAATTTTAAAGTATTACTTTATGTATTTTACGGTGTATTTGGTATTGAAACTCGGAGGCTTTTTAGCCAAAGTTATTAATATTTTGGAGTTTATATGACCAAAGAGATATTTTGATTCCGATTAGAATTACTCGTCGATGAATAAATTAAATTAGCTGCGGTGAATCTTTTACGAAGAATTTAATGCGTTACGGGTGAAATGAGAATTTAACAAATATCTAGATATTTTGAGATATTTGTTAAAAGTAATTAAAATATATATAAATATCTTTATGTATATATTTGTTTGGGGAGAAAAGAAAAGGATATAAAAAGGAAAGAAGGAAAAAGGAAGAAAAGAAAAACGAAGGAAAGAAAGGCAAAAGAAAGAAAACGTAACATTTTCCTTCTTCTTCCTCTGCCTCGCGCTCACCCTCCATCTCCCTTTTTCTTCTTCGTTGATTTTGCTTTCTTTTTCTTTCTTTGGCTTCAAGAATAGAAACCCAAGGCTGGGCGGGTGATAGGACAAGGATTTATCAACTTCACTCTTCCTCTATGATTCGAAAATGAAGAAAAACGGTGTTAGGGATTTCAAAACCGTCAAACACAAACCTCCCCGTTTCATCTAGATCTAAGCTTCGTTTCGCGAAGAGATAGAAGGGAAAGTCGCTCACTACCACGCTACGGTGCTAGGGAACCAACTTTGGATGCGACGTTGCGAGCGGAGATTTTACCGGATTTACTCGCGGTACCGTAATCGAACGTTAAAGCTAATGTGAAGGTAATGGCTCTTTCCAAACTTCTAGTTTGCATTTAGGGACTTATCTGGAATTGTGTGGAAAGGAATTTGTTAGGGTTGAAGTGTTGATTTGGGGGAAAATGAATCTAAGGCTTTATGGGTAAAATCTTAGAGTTAGGTTTTGGTTTTATTGATGAATGTTTCGTGGAAAATGAATTTAAACTCATTTATGTATGATTTTGAGTAAACGAAACTTGTTGTGTTTAAGTGGTGGGTTGTGTTGATTTGTGTTCGTCGTATTTGACGTGTTCTTAATTAATACTGATGAAATTTG
>PGTU02000054.1:0-23327 GCA_002896215.2 Cicer echinospermum | reverse complement strand
AACATTACTAATATTTTTATAAATTAGTAGTAATTAAATATCAATAAAAAATATACTAATAATCAAACTCTCACATTCTAAAATAATATCTACAATTATACTTATTCTCAAAATACCACATTCACTAATAATACCATCATATTAGATAATTAGTCAAAATTATAAAATAAATAAATATTACACCAACACTTTATATAATTACTAAATCTAATAAATATATTATAAATCACAATATCATAAAAAGTTATATAAAAAATAAAGAAATCAAACACAATTATCAATTTTATCTCAAGATTTTATTTATAAAAGAAAATACTAAAAATAGAAAGTAGTTATAAATAATGGAATTGATAACTAGTGCCATACTTAATATCAGTCAACGCACACAAAAATATTACATTAATTGGTACAAGTAGTATACACGTTAAATCGCATAAAATCTTTTTCTTGTAAAATATATTATTACACTAAAATACTATTATTTTTTCAAAAAAATAATGCAAAGAGTAAAAATTATATTTATTTATACCGCCATGTATCTAAGTTTATAAAACTAGACACATCACAGAGAAATCATGCCTGTAAGGAAACTTAATCATAAAACTTAATCAACATAATTATAAAATAATTTTAAACACCAAATAATTATCTAAATCCTATGTTAATTAATATAATGTTTGATTATAAAATATGGTGGTTTACAACATTATCATTTCAATTATGAAATAAAATACCATAGTATTACTCACTGTTAAATTTACATATAAAACATAATATATAGATTTTGTCAATAATAATGTAGTTCATTTAGTTGGTTAAATGAAACTCATTCCAAAGTATGTTGTCAATTTCAACTGTTCTTTCAACCAAATATTCTAGTTTTACTCTTTAAAATAAATCTAATCCTATCACAAACATTCAACAAATGTAATTTAGGTCCGACCAAGAGAGCAATTTTTAAAATATTAAAACACATCTAACAACTTAATAATATATAATAATTTATAATCAGTTACTCTAAAAAACATACTCTTTATATAATCAAGGAGAAAAAAAAACTAATGATAGAGATACTATTTCAATAACATATATTGTAATATTAATTCATTCAATTGAATATAAGCAACTGGACATGTTTTTAACTATGTAAAAATAAAAATTAAAAGGCACTTCTAACAAAATAATGAGTTATCGTTGTCTCTTTTATTGACGATGAGTCATCGGGGTAGCTAGTCCCTTCTACTCATGTATCAACTACTTAAGGACTATAACTTGCATCATCAAAATTCAAATATGGATAATTAAAAGTATCTTTAACGTGGTTTAGGAGTGCGAAGCGGCGCACAACTCCTACTCCTTACTTCAAGAAAAAAGTTCAATTAATTACACTTCATAATAATTTATTTGTAATTTACTACTAGTTACACCAACAAAAGAAAAGTCAGTAACATCAATATATAACAATAAACTCGTTGAAAATAAAAACTATTCACATTTAGATGTTCTCGACTACTCTAATTCTTATACACCGATTCCCAACAATTAGAACACTTGAAACACAACAATTAATATTACCTATCATATACACATTCAAATAATTAAATCAAAAATTAGACCAAGATTTTACGTTCATCTCATAACTCAAACAATGATTCTAAAAATGAAACATATTCTCATAGAAGGTCTAACTGCTCAAAATTGATCACGAGTTAACATTTTCTTTTGAATTAACCATCACTTAAAGTTACAACAAATGAAGATATATGATTTTCCAGTAGAAGATAAGATAAATAATAATTTACTAGAAGATACAACAAATTATCAACAAATTTGAATAACATAGTGCAAAAACCACTTCAAGGTTACACATCATTCTAAAATTGATTTCTTTGACTTACATTATTATAAAAAAAATATCACTACCATTTAGCACCCAAAAAAAATATCATGAGAATTCCAATTTCCTTTAATTATTTTTCAATAAATTAAAGCTAAATAAAACAACTAACGAGAAATCACGTTTCTAATACAATACAAATAGAAAAATCACATATATTTTTAAAATCTATTAAATTTTCTAAAATTCATTACCTTACCTTTAATCATCAAAAACACATTTCTAAATTAGTAATCAACTATAAAAATTATATATTCACTTATATTTGATATAAAATTTAAACTATATAGATGATAGATAGATAGATAGATAGATAGATAGATAGAATAGATAGATAGATAGATAGATAGATAGATAGATAGATAGATAGATAGATAGATAGATAGATATAGATAGATAGATAGATAGATTAGATAGATAGATAGATAGAAGATAGATAGATAGATAGATAGATAGATAGATAGATAGATAGAAGATAGATAGATAGATGAGTAGATAGATAGATAGATAGATAAGATTAGAGATAGATAGATAGATAGATAGATAGATAGATATAGATAGATAGATAGAATATAGATAGATAGATAGATAGATATAGATAGATAGATAGATAGATAGATAGATAGATAGATAGTAATAGATAGATAGATAGAGATAGATAGATAGATAGATAATAGATAGATAGATAGATAGATAGATAGATAGATAGATAGATAGATAGATAGATAGATAGATAATAGATAGATAGATAGATAGATAGATAGATAGATAGATAATTTTACAATTAATTAACACTTCTAAATAAGGTTCAATTTATTTTCTTTATTTTATCAAACTAAAAAAAAAATTGTATATTTTATATACATTAAAGTAGTGCACATGACACAAAACATATGATAATGATTATGAATTACACTAATTCATAAATCTAGAAATAGAGTAGCCTCCTCTCACACTATCTACCAACATACTTATAGATACATCATTAGTTTTCTATCAAGACAAATTGGGTCTAAAACATAACACATCATCAATTTTAAATATTTTGGAGTTTTGTTCTAATCTTAAGATTGAGTTTTCAATAAAAATTGAAATTTTATAATTAATAAAAGAAAATTGATAACATAAATTTTAGTTTCTATAACGCATACCAATTTACATGATGCACTCTACATATATCAATCTACATGATGCACTCTACACATACCAATCTAATGCGTACCATTTTGTTATGTTAATTCATATAACAAAAAAAAAATCTACTTGTAAAATACATCATTATAGAATCCAAAATTTAGATTATTTTTCAAAAAGAATTTCACTATTGAGAAGATTTTTAAAATCTTTGTTTTTTTTTCATCCTTATTTTCTCTTCTCTTTCTCATTAGTAGACATTTTAATCATTAGTACTATTGTAAATCACTGAAGAGTTCTTAAACTCTAAAAACTCTATCATCCAGTCAACTCTAATGGTTCGTAATATCATAATCAGAAAATCAATCATTTAAATAAATATTCAACACACCTCATGATTCAGATATTCACACTAGCCCCATAACCAAGATAGACAACAACTCTTTCAATTTTTCTTAAAACAGACAAGTAAAACATAATGTAAATTAAAGTGTTTTAACATTAAATTAAATAAGTAGCATAGAATGTATGTTATTTATAAATCAAACAAAACTCAAACTTCAAATTTAATTTCTTTTTCTTTAAAATAATCAAGAGTAATTCAAACAAAAGTAGTTTCATCATACAAATAAATAAATATCAAAAAGTTCTTAAATCATGACGAACATTCTAAATTGTTTCCAAAACAATATCAAAACCTACTCATCTAGATACAACATCAACCTTTCAGTGATTTACAGTAACATTCACAATTTAAAATCAATTTTTTATTTTAACACAAACCAACATAAAAATAAAATAATAAATTTATAGTCAAAATTAAAACTTTAAACGTAAGAGACATATTTCCTATCTAACTCAAAGTTTAGAACGAAACATCCTTTTTTTCTCTAAATTGAGTTTCAACATGATAATAATAATTTGTATCTAGTAAAGTCAATACTTGAAGTTTTAAACATATAATCCATACATAAATCATGTTTCATCAATTAGTTATTAGATCAACACTTTAAACAAATACATATCAAAACTAAATATTATTAAATTGGTTAAGGGTGAAAGTCGAACTTTAAACAACTAAATAGTTAGTATGACATTTGATAACTAAGATTACGTGAATGAGATTTAATAACTTGAAACATACAGCTGGTCAATCAAAATTATTAGTTTCAACTAGTCATAGAAAACAAGAGTGCAAAAATCATAGTTCGGTAGACAAGAAATAAGCAACAAGTAACTAACACAATCTTGTCACAACCAAAATTAACTCAAATCTTACAGTTAATTTGCAGTGTATTTACTCACTTAGGTAGGAATTTATGATCCATAACACATCAGAGTAAGCAAATAATGAACAGTTAATTAGTAATCTCGAAATATTGAATAATAATACAAAAGCATATAACACTTAACACAATAATATAACGGAAAACAATCATAGTGAAAATAATTACTACACAAGAAAAACACATTTGACACGACTGATATTCGATCTAACACTAAATCGACATTCGACCCACTCGGCCTGATTGGACAGACCTGCTCTGATACACTAATGTGACACCCTAAATCCCAAAATATTATATATAATAACTTATATCATATTCTTATGACATTTGCAGGCGGATAAATAAATATATTTCAGAAATAAAAACTTTATATTTATTTTTGGATATCACTTCCAAAAATAAAAATTAAAACCCTTCTTCCCAGTATCACCTATCAGAGCGGGGTTCTCCAAACTTGAACTTCAAGACTCACTAACCTTTAATAACTGCGATTTTCAACGCAGGGCCAGCCAATCAAACACAAACAACGAAGGAGGTGAGTTTTGAAATCATGTTAATAGTATAATATGAGAAAGAAGAACACGCAAACAATCATAATAGAACGCATCATAATCACTTTACGATATATCAAAATATTTAATTAAATAGTATCATACTATAACATCGAAGTCACTCAAATAAAATATCATCTCATTATAATATGCATCAAATCACCACACACGATACATATTAATAGCAACAAAAACATTACAAGGTAAATGCATGTTATGCATGAGCTTAGACTCTACTTCACAATGTGGTACATTCTAACTCTGAATTACTTGGTTAGGAGGCTGATACTATGCCACCATCTCGGTGGACGGACAATTCGAATTGGCCCTGTCCTCATAGATCCCTCAAGCTCAACCCGAGACACATATACGTGACAGTCGAGGTAAACGTGTGTTGCGTGGTAGCTCGACATTTGGAGTGCTACTGCAAGTCACCTAGGAATTCCCCACCGAATACCTCCATGGTCTACATCTAGCCTAGGGAAGACAGAGACGCGCCACGATCAGGTCAGTTAGTTGTACTTCCTTGGAATCACTAGGCTTGTCAAGCCCTTCTATATGATGACAAAAATAATCTTCATTTTGCAATTTTTCAATATTTATTTTTCCCCTCTGTTGACCTATGATACTCCATTAAAACCGTCATCGTCAAACAACAAATTGAAATGACATATTTCACCACTATGAGGTTACTGCAATATTCTCATCACACATTCACAACATCACTATCATTAATCATATCTCATCACATAAACTCATCAAAAATTTATTAGCATCCACTATCATCAGATGCATCGATACACATGGCTTGTCACAAATTTATAAATTGTTATATTATTTATACATCACCATAATACGATAACGTTCAAATTAAATTAACTTTCTATTATCACATCACATAAACACGTCTAATTCAAACATATAATACAATTCATTAACATCTAATATCCACAATAATATCAAATATCACATTTAATAAAAATAAATAAACATCACAATAATATACAATACTACACATTTAACGAAGTTAAATCAATCAATACCTTATAAATATTCTATTACTTATTTTAATCTCACAATTCCCATGTTTAAACATTAATTAATTTATCACTCAAACGGCTACTGCCGTATGTAGCAAGCCCCGAATGAATCGTTGGGAAATACGGTTTTCCCGTTCGTCTCAAATTATATTATACTCATGAATTCAAACGCTCTCTCACCCCTTACCTTATTTTGACGCTTTCACACACGTATACAATTCCATGACCAAACAACTTTTTTTCATTGACTATTTGTCCTACAATCGATCTAACTCGACAGTTTATGGTAAATGTTAAAAATATTATGAGAA
This sequence comes from Cicer echinospermum, assembly GCA_002896215.2. Classification (NCBI taxonomy): domain Eukaryota; kingdom Viridiplantae; phylum Streptophyta; class Magnoliopsida; order Fabales; family Fabaceae; genus Cicer; species Cicer echinospermum. The sequence continues at coordinate 17,105 of PGTU02000054.1, read as the reverse complement.
GATACTCTAAAAACTAAATTTAAAATTCGTCAAGGAAATACCATAAATCAGAACTCAATAGTGGATAATATAGCCACTTTTCACACGGTCGTTTTGGTGTGTTTCACTCAAATCAGACTACGGTGAAGGAGAACGATGCAAATAATGAATTCTACAAACGAAGAAGTCGGGTATTTTAGAGAGAAATGCGGTTGTTAAAAATCTGGAAAATTATGTTTAATTCGACGAGTTAAATGAATAAAATACATACTCAAATTTGGATGAAAATGAGCGAAGTTTTTTGGAACAGTTACGATCCACGTTCAACAATATGATTATTGTTGTGTTTCCTTTTGTTTTACGGTTGCCTTCCCAACTCTCTTCCCTTCTTTTGTTGTTTATTTTATCAACACAATTAGGGTTCATGACATGAATCAAACCACATGGTCTCCTTTTAGGTTTTACTATTTATTTTTTTTTAAAACACAATTCATAATAAGTTATTTATTGTAACACCCCATTTCTCATTTCTCAATTTAATAGTATAATGATACAATACTAATTTTTTTATGAGTGTGTAATATGTGTTCTAATTCTAGATGTGTCTGTGTGTTGCTTTAGTAGTGATTTAAATTATATATTAACCATATTTAACTTACAAAAAAATAAATAAATAAAACAATAAATATGTAGTAGATATAAATAAAATAAAAACAAGAGTAGCTCTAATAGAATGGAATAATAATAATAATAATAATAATAATAATAATCAATAATAAAATAATAATAATAATATTAATAATATATAAATTAATAATATATAATAATAATAATATAATAATAATATATAATAACTTAAGGTCATTATGTATATGTATATATATAGCCTTCCAAAAGCTGCATCCCAATTTGGAGCCGCAGTCAATCAGGGATTACCGCATAAGGAGCCGCTTCTAATTCCATCTGATTTCAATTTCCATTTCCAATTCCATCAATTTCCATTTCCAATTCCAACTTCCATTTCCCATTTCCAATCCCAATTCCGATTTTAATACAACAACACGTAAGTATGTTATTCCTCCTCTCATTTTTCTGAGTTTGGGCAGTGCAATAAATTATTATAATAACAATATATAATATCTTGCAAATTCAGACAAACAAAAAAAAAATGAAGGATCATAAAATAATTTTAGGCCAGAAATTATCTATTCAAGGAGGGTCTTGTTTTAAATGTTTCAAAAAGAAATGATAGATTTTTAGGAAATACTATGGTTGATTCCTAATTTAACGAATTCTATGTAGTTAGATGTTGTGGCATTCCTTCCTTCCTTTCATAAAATATTTTCATATTTCATGTTGTCGTCTTACTCTTACGCCTTTTTGTACCTCCGCAGCTTATTATGTGATTCTGTGTTAATTCTTATAATTTTACTTTTATACAAAATTGCAGTAATATTGTACATGTGTTCTTTTATTTAATTTTTTGTATTTTAATAATAGCTCTGATCTGACTGAAATATGTTATACTGAGCAGGCATCCGACATACTTTACGTCCAAAACTTCATTTTAGTTAGTTATATATTAAGGTTGCCACAATATTAATGACAATTTAAGTATAATATAAGTACTATTAGTTTCTGTTGACAGAGGGCATATTGGCTTACCTACTTTTTAACATTAGATTATACGATATACACCCTCATTATTTAAATAATTCTATATATTATTTTTAATTAGAATTTGTGTTGGGTTAGCCATACTATTCCTATATTGATGATACTAATATATTTTTGGGTTTTAGTACAATAGTAGATAATTTATTTATTTATTAATTAAATTAATTATTTATTTATTTAGATTATTTATTACTTGATTTATTTAAGTTAATTTATTTATATAATTATTTTTTATTTTATTTATTTATTTAGCATAATTTATTTATTTAGATTATTTATTTAGATTATTATTTATTTATTTTAATTTATTTAATTATTATTTATTTAGATAATTATTTATTAGATTATTTATTTAATTATTTATTTAGATAATTTATTCATTTATTATAGATTATTTATTTATTTAGATCATTCATTTACGTATTTATTTATTTATTTATTCATTTATTTTATTTAATTACTTATACTTATTTATTTATTCTTATTTATTTATTATTTATTTATTTATTTTACTTTTATTTATTTGCGTATTTATTAATTATTTATTATTTATTTATTCATTATGATTTATTTATTTTATTATTTATTTTTATTACTTATTTATTCCTTACCTATTTAAATTATTTATTTTTTATTTTATTATTTAGTTATTTATTCAGTTTACGTATTTATTTATTTATTTTATTTATTTATTTTACTTATTAAGGTATTTACTTATTTATTTATCTATTTATTATTTACTTATTTATTTATTACTTTATTTGTTCAATTACTTATTTTATTCATTACTGATTTATTTATTTATTTATTTATCTATTAATTTATTCATTACTTATTTATTTACTTATTAAGGTATTTCTTTATTTATTTATTTATTTATTTATTTACTTATTTATTTATTACTTATTTGTTCATTATTATTTATCATTACTGATTAATTTATTTATTTATTTATCTATTTATTTATTCATTTACTTATTTATTTAATTGTTTACTTATTTTATTACTTTATTTACTCATACTATATTACTTATTTATTATTCATTTATTATTTAATTATCTATTTATTTATTTATTCATTATTTATTTTATTATCTATTTTTCGTTTACTATTTACTTAGTTATTCAATTATTTATTCGTTTACTTATTAATTATTTATTTATTATATATTCATTTAATTATTTACTTATTAGTATTTACTTATTTATTTCCTTATTTACTTATCCAATTATTATTTCTTTATTCATTTACTTATTATTTATTTTATTATTCATTCATATTCTTATTCGTTATTTATTATTTTTTTTATTTATTCATTTTACTTTATTTATTATTTATTTATTATTATTCATTCATTCTTTATTTATTCGTTATTAATTTTATTATGTATATTTTTAATTAATTATTCATTTATGTATAGTAAGTAATTCATTTGTATTTGTGCGTTGTGTGGTTATAATTCCCTCGCGGACTATTAGAGACGACGACCGATAAAGAAACGACTCGTTAGCAGCTCAAGACTCATTGGACGGAATCTTCAGCGAGGTAAGGGTGAGATGAGGTTCGATCTTATGAGTATAAAATAACGTGAGATTGAACGGGAATGTGAAATTCCCAATGTTCATTCGGGGCATTCTACTACAGTTGAGCCCTATTGAGTAATAATAATTAATTAATAAGATGTGGATGGTAATAGTGAGGACTAAAATATAATTTAGCAACTGTAGAATTGTCGTGAATTTATTTATATTAAGATTGCATGTTGTCTGATTTTATAAAATCTTCTGTCGATTGTTAATGTCTGATGATTTGAACTTGAAATGTTTTGTTACTTGATTGAATTTATGATTTATCTAGATGTATCACCGATTGAATTCCTTATTATGTGATTGATGAATTGGATTGTGTATTGTGAGTGGTGTAAACCAATATTGTGATTTTATTGTGATTGACTGATAAAGATATATGATGACGAATATCGTGAAGTCAAACTGAAACTTAGTAGTAGTGATGATCGAGTAAGTCTGAGATTGTGTGGTAGATTTGGAGTTAGGATTGTTTTGTCATCATATAGGAGGGTCTGACAAACCTAGTGATTCGGGGAAGTACAATGAATGAGCCTGATGACTGGAGGGCTACAGTCGAACTGTAAGGTAAGACTGATAGACCTGGGGGTACACTAGTGGGGAATTCCTAAGTGATTAGTGGGTTATTCCCTAAGGTCCGGGAACTACCGTGCAACACAAGAGTACCCCGACTGTCGCGTATGTGTGTCTCGGTTGAGTTGAGGATCTATGAGGATCTTGGCATTCATGAATTGTCCGTCCACTCTTGTCAGTGGCATGTATCCAGGCTCCTAACCCAATACTTCAGAGTAGAATGGTACCAAATGATGAAGTATAGAGTATAGGACATGCATGCATTTTCATTATTTTGATTGTCTATTATGAATGAATTTGATAAGTCGCTGATATTATACACTTGACCTGTTTTGAGATTGTGATAATTTGATTGTTGCGTGTTCTTTCCTCGTGTATTTTATACTGTTCATATTTCGATACTCACCTCGTTGTTTGTGTTTGCGTTCGACGGACGCAGACGAGTTTTTAAGTTGCAGGTGATGGAATGATACCATCAAGAGAGGCGGAAGCCACCTTGCCTTGGAGACCTTCATTATTATGCTTTGTGTTGATGTTATTATTGATATTTTATTTTTGGAATTCCCGCTCTAATAGTGACATCGGGTTGGGGACTATATTGCACTGAATTTAAAACATAGTATGTGTACTTCAAGAAGAATTCTGTTGTGTTCGATATATGTATTTCGATCCATTATGTTTATGTGATAAATTTTGGATTTAATGTGACATGCTTATGATTATGTGATACTCTTTATCAAAAAAAAAAAAATTTATTTGGGGTTTAGGGTGTCACATTGTTACTATTTCAAAACTAATAATTTAAATAAAAATAATTAATCTTTAAAATACATTAATAACAAAAATCTCATATTAAAATAATCTATGATAATATTTATTTTTTTCAAATACTCAAATTAAAAAAATTACCATCATTAGAGAATAGTTGAAATTATAAAATAAATAAATATAACATCAACACTTTATATTAATTACTAAATCTTAATAAATATATATAAAATCACAATGTCATAACAAGTATATAAAAAATAAAGTAAATCAAACACAATATCACTACTATCTCAACATAATTATTTATAAAATATAACTAAAAAAATAGAAGATATTTATAAATAATTGAAATATAACTCCGTGCATACTTAACATCAGTCAAGCGCACCTAAAAGTATTACATTAATTGGGTACATGTATATACACGTAAAATCGTATAAAATATTTTTCTTTAAAATATATATATTACACTAAAATACTATTATTTTAAAAAAATATATAAAATAATAAATATAATATTTATTATTTATATCGCTCATGTAATCTGGATTTATAAAACTAGCACATGATAGAAATCACCTATATAACAAAAATTAGTCAGAAAATTTATTATCATATATTCTAAAATAATTTAATATTAAATTAATTATTTAAAATCGTACTTAACTAATAAAATAGTTTAAAATAAAATTTAGGGTATTACAGAAATCACCATTATTTCATCAACTATGGGGTTAATTCAATATTCTCATCACAATATCACTACCATTAATCATGTGACACCCTAAACCCCAAGAAAAAAAAATTAATTATTTTTTTTCAAAACAATGAAATTCTTTTTAAATAAATAAATAAATAAGAACTTTCAAACATTTTTTTTTTATTTTAAGGTAAAGAGTATCACGTAATCGTGAACATATCACATCACTCCAAAATTTCTATCAAACTTAATGACATCGAAATCACAATATCAGATAACAAAATCCTTTTTGAAGTACACATACATAAGTTTAATGATAAATGTAAATATGGTCCCAACCCGATGTCACTATCATAGCGGGAATCCCCAAAAATAAAATACATTCAAAATAACATTAACAAAAGATAGATAGTAAAAGTCTTCAAGATAAGACGACTTCCTACACTTCTAGAGTATTAGTCTTCACCTGCAGCTTGCAGCTCGTCTGCGTCCATTGCAAACGCCAAACACAAACAACGAAGGGTGAATTTCGAAATTATGTCACAGTATAAAATACACGAGGAGAACACACAAGCAATCAAATTATCACAAACTCATCAACATTCAAGTGTATAATATCGATGGTTCATCAAATTCAATCACAATAAGACATTCGCAAGGATGAAATACTATGCATGTCCTATACTCTATACTTCATCATTTGGTACCATTCTACTCTGAAGTACTTGGTTAGGAGGCCTGATACTATGCCACTACAAGAGTGGATGGACAATTCATGAATGGCCAAGTCCACATAGATCCCCTCAACTCAACCCGAGACACATATACGCGACGGTCGGGGTACTCTTGTGTTGCACGGTAGTTCCCGACCTTAGGGAATAACCTACTAATCCAGTTAGGAATTCCCCACTAGATTTACCCCCAAGGTCTATCAGTCTTACCTTATAGTTCGACTGTAGCCCTCCACAATCAGGCTCATTCAATTGTACTTCCCTGAATAACTAGGTTTGTCAGACCCTCCCTATATGATGACAAAATAGTCCTAACTCCAACATCACGACTCAATAAGTTCCAGTTTAACTTCACAACATTCATCATTATATTTGTATATCAGTCAATCACAATAAAATCTCAATATTTTGGAATACACTACTCACAATGCATAATCCAGTCTTATCATAAAATGAAAGATCAAACAGGTGGCACATTCAAGTAATATCACAAATTCAATCAAGTAACAAAAACACTCAAGTACATATCATTCATACAATAACAACTACTATGGGTTTCATAAAATCAAATAACACACAATCTTAATATAAATTAATTTTCAACAATTCTATAGGTTTCTAAATTATATTTTAGTCCTCAGTATTACCATTCATATATTATTAATTAATTATTATTACTGAATAGGGCTCAACGGCACTTAGTAAGCCCCGAATGAACATTTGGGAATTTCAGCATTCTCGTTCATCCCACGTTATTTTATACTCATAAAATCGAACCTCATCTCACCCCTTACCTTGGCTGATGATTTTTCCCAACGAAGCTGATCCTCTGATTTAGTGTATTGCGTCTTCGTCAACTACCGTCTCTAATAGTCCGCGAAAGAAAATAAATCAACGCAACAACCAAGTACAAATTAATTATTTGCTCCAATGAATAAATAATTTATATATTTATAATACATAAATAAATTATATGCTATTTGTATTATAATCCAAAAATATATTCAATATCATCGAAACATACATATTATTATACTAACCGAAAACAATTTCTAGTTTTAATTAAAATAAGACACGATCACATATTTAAATAATTATGGCGTATATTTGTAGTTTGGGTGTGAAAAGTAGAATTAAAGATACCGTTTAGTTAAAAAAAAAAAATTTCTAGAATAAGACTAGTCTAATTACTCATGACTGAATTGTATGTTATTATAATGATAGTACCATTTTTTTCAATGCCTCTAATTGCTTATAGAACAACAAAATTTTGATATTATTCATGTAAACCATAACTACTGCTATCGAAATTCCAATAGGTAAAGAAATAATCATTTGAGCAACAAAGGCATATTGATCATGTTAAATAAATCTCCATCAAACCATGAGACAAGTTGAGGAACTATGGTTTTGCACAAGACATTGTTTAACATTGTTTCTCATAGTTAGCTGATCAGCCTATACTGCCTAAATATAAACGTAAGACTTTACATAACAAAGAAAGTCCTAAATATTAGATAAATCAATGCTTAAGCTATGCAGAAAGAATTGTTTTAAAGGGATTTTCCATTTGAAATCACAATCACAATATTTTAGTTTTACTGCTTGGAATATGTAGTTCACCACAACAGAACTCTTTATCAAGGTTTCCCTTATACTTTCATCTACATCACAAATATATATCAACAGCATATTGAGAATGCTAACTATGACTACACCTATACTGCCCAATATTGATAAAATTCGATCAACAACCCTATATTGATATAATTGATGGAATTAGGAAAATATACTCCCTTCTTTTTACTCAGACCAAATAGTATCAATTGATGAAATTAAGAAAAGTATAACTGTTGTATGGTTATGCTATATTGTAGTGTTGTTGTTAGAACCCAGGGACTGAAACATTGTTGCGGCGGACTTGTTTTCTTTTTCTTTCCTTCAGTGCATACGCGTAACTTAGGCTAATGATATTTATATATATACCGTACATACATGTTGACCTATCGGCTAATGTATATATGGTACAGACATATATGGTACGGATATGTATATACCTACGGCTAATGTATATAAGGCTCCAATATTATTATTATTAATATTATGATTCAGTTTATATGGAGCATTCAATTTTGGTCCATTAATTCAGTTTATGACTAATACAATTTATACATTATGCTATTAATAGATATTATTGGCTGTTATACGGCTATTTATGGCACGACATCATTATTATTATTATTAGTATTATTATTATTATTATTATTATTATTTATTATTATTAATATTATTAATATTGTTAATATTATTAATATTATTATTATTATTATTATTATTATTTATATATATATATATATATATATATAGTTATTTTATATTTATACTTCATAAAAATAAATTCAAATAATAAAGATTTAAATAACAACACTACTAAAATATGAGGCCTAAGATAATAACAATCCAAAACTAATTATTATTATTATTTTTAAATAAAATAAATAGATATAATAACAATGATCACTGATTTTTATTTAAATAACTATAAAGACAACAAAAAGACAATCACCTAAAAAAAATTTATTACACCACAAGAAACACATGTATAAGAAAATATCACTAATTTATAATAATAATAATAATAAATTAGGGTGTTATAATTTTACCCCTCTTAAAAGAATTTTGTCCTCGAAATTTAGGAAAAACTATGACCAAACTATCATCTAACTTAACATCTCCATGTGTTTTTAGGATTTCTAAAATTTAAAATTAGTTCCTATGGAATACAAGAAATATATATACCAAGACCTTTATAATTCTTATTAAGGTTAATATCTTAAACTAACTAGTATTTGAAAGACTAACTAGCTACATACTTCAAAATGTAATCATACACTACTTATCGACAATGCTAAAATATAATATTCTAGGATTACTTTAAAATATGAAAATGAACATCACATTTATCTCTAGTAAACCAGAATTCATCCCTTATATGCTCTCTCCAATTATAGCACATAAACTCATATTCTTCAACTACCTCATCTACTTTTAACAACCTATACCACACGATTACATACACTCACACTACTATACTCCTACATGGTCAAATCACAGGTTAGTCCAACTCTTACCGAATCTAAACCCCCCACACATCAACTTCATATGGACAATGATCTAGGCTTTTCACACAAAAGCTACAAGTACCATTTATCACGAACTCCATTTACATGTATTGTTCATCTCTTTCTAAGTTCGACGATTATATTATTAAAACTGCAAATTACCTACTATCCAAGGTTTGCTATAGTCACTAAAATAATAATGAAATCAACTAATCAAGGGTAACTTTTAAGGTCTCATGACTATTTACCTCAAACTTTATCACAAAACAATGAAATTAAATCAATATAAGTAAAATGGGATCAATGTTACTTCCTAATGATAAGGTGATACACAAGTTGATACGCAGAAACACACAAACATTTATATAATAATTATGTCTTGAAATTATGAAACTATTATGAGTCAAATAATGATTAGAAAAAGTAAAATTATTTTATCACATAAATTGAAAACAGTTCAACAGTTCAACAATTCATAATTTCATATATTCATTTAAATATAATATGAAAGATTGCTTTACATGATAAATTGACATGGTAAAATGAAATAGCGAAGTGTGCATATCACATTTAATAGTTTCAATCATGGAGGAAATAACATAGCTGCTATATAATTCAGATAATAAGGGAGAACATATAAATTTATAGAATATTAATTTACTATATGCAATCAAATAAAATGAAAAATATTCTTAAGGTATCTTTTTATTCAGACCAAATAGTATCAATTGATGAAATTAAAAAAGTATACATGCTGTATGGTTATGCTATAATGTAGTGTTGTTGTTAGAACTAGGGACTGAAACATTGTTGCGGCAGACTTGTTTTCTTTTCTTTCCTTCAGGCATACACGAAACTTAGGCTAATGATATTCTATATATATACCGTACATACATGTTGACCTATCAGCTAATGTATATATGGTACAGGCATATATGGTACGGATATGTATCTACCTATGGCTAATGTATATAAGGCTTCAACATTATTATTATAATATTTTATTCAGTTTATATGAGAATTCAATTTGGTCCATTAATTCAAGTTTATGACTAATACAATTTATAAACTTATGCTATTAATAGATATTATTGACTATTACTATGGCATTTATGGCACAACATCATGTATTATTAATATTATTATTTTCTTATATATAAATAATATAGTTATTTATATTTTATACTTCATAAAAATAAATTCAAATAATAAAGATTTAGATAACAACACTATTAAAAATATGAGGCCTAAGATAATAGCAATCCAAAACTAATTATTATTATTATTATTATTATTATTATTATTATTATTATTATTTTAAATAAAATAAATAGATATAATAACAATGGTCACTGATTTTTATTTAAATAAATATAAAGACCACAAAAAGAAAGTCATGTAAAAAGAATTATTACACCACAAGAAACACATGTATAAGAAAATGTTACTAATTTATAATAATAATAATAAATTAGGGTGTTATAAATCATATCTCATCACATAAACTCATCACAATTTCATAGAATCACTATCATCAATCGAACATCATCATTATCATCACATAAACTTATCACATATTTATATCATAAATCACAAATCATCATAAAATAAACTTACATTATACACTGCATTCACATAAACTCATTTAAACAAACATATGCACTAAATTCATTTGAAATCAAATATCACATTGTTATCAAATATCACAATAATATCAAATATCACAATAATGTTAAATATCACAATAATATCAAATATCACAATAATGTTAAATATCACAATAATATCAAATATCACACATTTAACGAAATTAAATCAATCAACACCTTATAAATATTTCTATTTCATATTTTAATCTCACAATTTTCTTATTTTCAGATTAATTAATTTATCACTCAAAGGGCTACTGCCGTACATAGCGAGCCCCGGACGAATCTTTGGGAAATACGGTTTTCCCTTCATCTCACAATACATTATACTCATGAATTCATACGCTTTCACAGACGAATACGATTCCACGAGCAAACAACCTTTGTTCATTGACTCTTTGTCCATCAATTGATCTAACTCGACAGTTTATGGGTAAACGCTAAAAATAGTTTATGAGAAGATACTCTAAATACTAAATTCGAAATTCAGTCAAGGAAAATTACCATAAGTTAGAAAACCAATCAGTGGATAATATAGCCACTTTTCACACAGTCGTTTTGGCTTTGGTTTCACTCAAATCGGACTTACGGTGAAAAAGAACGACTCAAACTAAGGAATTTTATAAACGGAGAAGTCGGGTATTTTGGAGAGGAATTTTGGATGGTTAAAAATCTGAGGAAATATGTTTATTTGGACTACCTAATGAATAAAATGACGTATTGAAATTTGGATGAAGAACGGAGAAACTTTTCAAGAACAATTATCGAATATCAGTGTCAAACTATAGGTTGTTGTTGTGTTTTTTTTTTGGTTTTACGGCCGTCGTCCAACTCTCTTCCCCTTTTATTTTATTTTATTAACAATTAGGGTTCACACAGGGGTCAAACCCATTGGTCTCCTTTTAGGTTACTAGTTTTATTTTATTTTATTTTTTTAAAACACAATTTCATTAATAAAATATTATTAATATTTCAGAATTAATAATTGAAACTCTCACATTCAAAATAATCTTTACAATTAAACTTATTCTCAAAAACTCACATTATAATGATACCAACATATTAGAAAATAGTTGAAATTATAAAATAAATAGATATAATATCAAGACCTTTTGTAGCATCACTATCATCTCCCCTCGTTGACCTATGGTACTCCATTAAGACCTTCATCTCAAACACAAATTGGAATCACAATATTCTCATCACAATTTATAACATCACTATCATTAATCACACGTCATCACATATACTCATCACAATCTTATAACATCAATCTCATCAATCATACATCATCACATAGACTTATCACAAATTTATAACATCAATATTATTAATTATACATCATCATAATCACATAAAACTTATCAAAATGCATCCACCTTTTATTATCACATCATCTAAACATGTCTAATCAACATATTCATAAAAATTCATTTGACATCCAATATCACAATAATATCAAATATCACACATTTAACGATAATAAATCAAGTATCACAATAATATCAAATGCCACACTTTTAATGAAATTAAATCAAATATCACAATAATATCAAAATGCCCAACATTTAACGAAATTAAATCAAATATCACAATAATATTAAATACCATATATTTAACGAATCAATCAACACCTTATAAGTATTTCTATTCCATATTTTTTAATCTCACAATTTCTATTTTTGCATATTAATTAATTTAACACTCAAAGGGCTACTGTCGTACGTAGCGAGCCCCGGATGAATTGTTGGGAAATACGGTTTTCCCGTTCATCTTATAATATATTATACTCGTGAATTCAAACGCTCTCTCACCCCTTGCCTTATTTTGATACTTTCACCTATGAATATGATTCCACAACCAAAACAGTCTTTGTTCTTTAGCTCTTTGTCCTTCAATCGATCTAACTCGACAATTTATGGGTAAACATCAAAAATAAATTATGAGAGATATCCTAAAAAACTAAATTAAAAATCGGTCCAAGAAAATTACCATAAAACCAGAAAACCAATCAGTGGCACTACGCGAAAAATAGGATTTTTACAGCACTTTTTTTTAAGCCATCTACAGCCCTTTTTTGTATATAAAAAAAAAAAGCGATGTAGAATCAAGCACTGTAAAAGATACAGCAACGCTTTTTAAAATAAAAAAAGCGCTGTAAAATATGCAGATATATGCGCGCACTTGTTATGCACATTTTACAGTGCTTCTTTTAAAAAGCGCTGTAATATATGCATTATAATGCACATTTTACAGTGCTTTTTCAATTAAGCGTTGTAAAAGGTGCACTCAATATATGCATTATAATGCAGATTTTTACAGCGCTTTTTCAAATAAGCGCTGTAAAAGGTGCACTCAATATATGCATTATAATGCACATTTAACAACGCTTTTCAAAATAAGCACTGTAAAAAGGTGCACTCAATATATGCATTATAATACACATTTTACAACACTTTTTCAAATAAGCGCTGTAAAAGATGCATTTTATTTATTTATTTAAAAATGTTGTAAATTAAATTTGTAAAAAGCGTTTTTTGGTTTTTTATGGCATCTTTTTAGAAAGCACTGTCTTTTAAATTTTTTTTCCAAAATCATTTTCATCTAGAATCAGTTTACACAATCAGTACACCAAAACAGAACTATATAACTTAACGTATAACTTAATTTACACAACAACTGAACATATTCAGATACATATATTGTAACACCCCAATTTCTCATTATCTTATTTTAAATAGTATAACGATACGATACTATTTTTTTTATATGAGTGTTATTATGTGTTCTAATTTCTTAGGGTGTCTGTGTGTTTGTCTTAGTAATTGATTTAAAATTATTAATATTAACCATATTTAACTTACAAAAAAATACATCAAATAAATAAATAATATATATAAATAAAATAAAATAAACAAGGAGTAAAATTGTATTGCTACATTTATTTATTACTTTAGCACTAATAGAGTGAGTTATTTTTGTTAATAATAATAATAATAATAATCATAATAATAATAATAATAATATATAATAATAATAATAATAATAATAATAATATAATAATAATAATATGAATAACGTTAAACCTAGCTGTCCCTATATATATATATGTATCCGCCTCCAAATCCAAATGGTGAATAATGCGCTTCTGATCGTGCTAATAGAATATTAGGAGAAACACAAGGTAGCTCTACCAGCCGCTCTTGTTTGCAATCAGGTACGTGGGCAAACTTCATCTATTTGATTTCAACAAATACATATGAAATTTGAGAGATAATTAGGATGAGCCATACGTCTGAATTTTGAAGGAAGAGTAGGATGAGTCACACATATGAAATTTGAGGGATAATTAGGATGAGTCATATTGTGGAAATTGGCACACAAGAACAACAATCAATGACCTATAATTCAACCTGATTATCATGATTAGTATTATATGCTATTTTTTTTTTTTTGAATCTTGGAGGAAGAATATGAATAATTTAGGAATGGTGAATTTGATAATTATTTTTAAGACAGTGAATTTGATAATTGTTTAATTTGATAATAATTTAAGAGTGATTGATAATTAGTTAGGATAGAGAATTTGATAATTATTTATTTATTAGATTATTTATTATTTAGGTATTTATTTATGTATTAGATATTTATTTATTTATTTAGATATTCATTTATGTATTTATATTTATTTATTTATTAATTATTATTATTTATTATATTAATTATTTTATTTTATTTATTTACTTATTTATTTATTATTAATTATTTATTATTTATTTTATTATTTATTACTTATTTATTTGCGTATTTATTAATTATTTTTATTATTTATTTATTCAATACTGATTTTATTTTATTTATTATTTATTTTATTATTATTTATTCACTAACTATTTATTATTTATTATATTTTATTATTTAATTATTTAAGTTACATATTTATTATTTATTTAGCTATTTATTTATTCGTTTACTTATTATTATTTGTTTATTATTTTATTATTTATTTACCCATCTACTTATTTGCTTATTTATTATTTTATTTTATTATTTAATTATCTATTATTTATTTATAATAATTAATTAATTATTATTTATTTATTTAATTTTGATATTATTATTGATTTTTAGTTAATTTATTTATTTAATTATTTTATTTATTTAGATAATTTATTTAATTATTTATTTAGTGATTATTTATATTTAGATATTTATTTATTTAGGTTATTTATTTATTCATTCTTTATTTATGTCGTTATTATTTATTATTTATGTTTATATTATTATTTCATTTATTATAGTAGTAATTCATTTGTATTTTGTGGTTGTGTGTCTATATTCCCTCGCGGACTATTAGAAACACCACGATAAAGAAACGACTCGTTGGCAGATCAACTCATTGGATCGGAATCTTCAGCCGAGGTAAGGGGGGATGAGGTTGATCTTATGAAGTATAAAAATACGTGAGATGAACGGGAAGCTGGAAATTCCCAAATGTTCATCGGGGTCTACTACGTACAGTCGAGTCCCTGTCGTGAAAATTTATTTATATTAAGATTGCTTGTTTTGATTTTATGAAATCTTATGTTGATTGTTAATGTATGAATGATATGAACTTGAATGTTTTGTTACTTTGGTTTATTGAAATTTGTGATATTACTAAAGTGTCACCAATTGAATTCTTATTAGGTGATTGATGAAATTGGATTGTGTATTTGAGTAGTGTAAAACCAATTTGTGATTTTATTGTGATTGACTGATAAATATATAATGATGAATATGTGAAGTCAAGCTGAACTTATGAGTATGATGATCGAAATAAGTCCTGAGCTATGCGTTGTAGATTTTTAGAAGTTAGGATGTTTTGTCATCATATAGGGAAGGTCTACAAATCCTAGTGATTCGGGGAAGTAACAACTGAATGAGACCTATCGTGGAGGGCACATGAACTGTAGGTAAGACTGATAGACTTGGGGATAACCTAGTGGGGAAAAATTCCTAAAGGGTGATTTAGTGGGTGTCATTCCTAAGGCCGGGAACTGACTGTGCAACACAGAGTACCCCGACTGTCGCGTATATGTGTCTCGGTTGAGTTTGAGGAATTATGGGGACTTGGCCATTCATGAATTGTTCCGTCACTCTTGTAGTGGCATAGATCAGGCCTCCTACAAGTACTTCAGATAGAATGGTAACAATGATGAAGTATAGAGTATAGACATGCATGATTTCATTATTTTGATTTATTATGAATGAATTTGATTAAGTCATTGATCTTATATCACTTGACTGTTTTGAGATTGTGATAATTTGATTGTTTGCGTGTTCTCCTCGTGTACTTTATAACTGTTACATATTTCGATACTAAACCCCTCTTTGTTGTGTTTGGCGTTTTGCGATGGACGTAGACGGTTGTAAGTTGCAAGTGTGATAATACCATCGGATGAGGCGGAAGCCTCACGTCTGGAGACCTATTTATATGCATTGTATTTGACGTTATGTTGACATTTTTTATTTTTGGATTTCGCTCATGATAGTGACTGGGTTGGGATATATTCACTGAGTTTAAAACATAAAGTATGTGTACTTCAAAAAGGATTCTGTTGTTTGATATTATGACTTCGATGCCATTATGTTTAATGGAATTTTGAATTTATGTGAAATGCTTATGATTATGTTATAACTCTTTATCTAAAAAAAAAAATTATTGGGGTTTGGGTTGTCACATTAGTGGTATCAAGAGCTGGTCTGTTCCATCAGACCGTAAATGTTTATTGTTCGCTATGTTTCCTTGTGCACTCTGTTAGTGTTTTGTGCGTTATGAACATTAATGTGTTAGTAATTGTAGAAACTAGGTTAGTTCTCAACTTCCTAAGTGTCTCACTGTAATTCGATTGGTTATCTGATGTTTGTAGTAGTGCATGGCTGTGGAAAGGAAATGATTTGCAATTGCTGAGGATCTAGAGTCCATGGCAGGAAGTTTACAGTGCAGGCTCTCCAAGCTTGACTGGAATCTCAGCTACTGCAGCAAGCCTCGCCAAGCTGCTACTCAAGCTGCTACAGATTGTTGCTCAAGCTACAGCACGTGTGGCCAAAAGGAAATGTCCAAAATAAATGAATTCATGGTGATGGACCGATTTCCCACAAGGCTAACCCTCCATCGTGAAGGGCCACTATAATCCGGATGAGCTTCAAAAAGTGTGCAGGAAGTGAGAAATTTTCAGGAGTGGATGCCCCGAAGTCAAAAGTGCATCTGGTCCTTTATGTTGACGGAGGAAGCTGACATTGGTGGGATATGCACCCAACGTTAATATGCAGG
>PGTU02000053.1:0-65268 GCA_002896215.2 Cicer echinospermum | reverse complement strand
TATTAATTAAATACAATTTTAAATAATTAATTTAATGACAAAAATTATTTTAGAATATATGATAATAAATTTTCTGACTAATTTTCATTATATAAATGATTTCTATGATGTGCTAGTTTGATAAATATTAGATTACATGAACGATATAAATAATAAATATTGTATTTTACTATTTGATATATTAAAAAAAAATAGTATTTTAGTGTAATATATATTTTAAAGAAAAAGATTTTATGTGATTTTACGTGTATATACGTATACCCAATTAATGTAATATTTTTTTGTGCACTTGACTGATGTTAAGTGCGCACGTAATTATATTTCAATTATTTATAACTATTTTCTATTTTTAGTTTTTTTTTATAGATAATTATCTTTAGATAGAATTGATATTGTGTTTGATTTCGTTTATTTTTATATACTTGTTATGACATTAGGATTTAATACATATTTATTATGATTTAGTAACTAATTTAAAATATTGATGTTATATTTATTTATTTTATAATTTTGACTATTTTTTAATATGCTGATTTATTATAATGTGAGTATTTTGAAAAATAAGTATAATTGTAGAGATTATTTTGAATGAGTAGAGTTTCAATTATTAGTCATATGTTTTTTTTTATATTGATTATTTAATTACTCTAATTTATAAATATTAGTAATGTTTGAAAAACTGTGTTTTGAAGAATATTTTAAAAAGAGATTAAATAATTCTTAATTTTATTTTAGCAAAATAAAATAATAATAGTAAAACCAAAACATTAATAAAAGACTAATGGGTTTGAGAACTCTAATTGTTAATAAAATAAAACAAACAAAAAAGGAAAAGGAGTTGGAAGGGCAGCCGTAAAACTAAAGAGTAAACACAACAATACTTATCGTTTGACAATCGGTGATCGATAACTGTTCCAAAAACTCCTCACCTATTTCGCTCAAATTTTGAGTATGTTATTTCATTAATTTAAACTAGTCAATTAAAACATGATTTTCCAGATTTTTAACAACCTCAATTTCTCTCTAAAATATTCGACTTCTCCGTTTGTAGTATTCATTATTTTGCACCGATTCTCCTTCACTGTAAGCCGATTTGAGTGAAACCAACGCCAAACGACCGCGTGAAAAGTGGGCTATATTATCCACTGATTGGTTTTTCTGATTTATGGTAATTTTTACTTGACCGAATTTCGAATTTAGTTTTTAGAGTATGTTCTCATAATTTATTTTTAACGTTTACCCATAAAATGTCGAGTTAGATCGATTGAAGGACAAAGAGTCAACGAACAAAGGATGTTTTGCTCGTCGAATTGTATTCGCGTGTGAAAGTATCGAAATAAGGTAAGGAGTGAGAGAGCGTTTGAATTCATGAGGATAATATAATGTGAGATGAAAGAGAAAACCGTATTCTCAAGATTCATTCAGGACTTGCTAATACGATAGTAGCCATTTGAGGGATAAATGATTAATGTAAAAATAAGGGAATTGTGAGATTAAAATATGAAATGGAAATATTTATAAGTTGTTGATTGATTTAATTTCGTTAAATGCGTGATATTTTGATATTATTATGAATATTTGATTTCAAATGAATTTAATGCATATGTTTGATTAGACGAATTTATGTGATGTGATAATAAAATATGGATGCATGGTATGAATATGTGTTGCATGATGATAATGCTGTTTCTTATTCGATTTAATAGTGATGATATAAAATTGTGATGAGTTTATATGATGATTACGATTATGTATGATTAGTGATGGATTATAAAATTGTGTGATGAGTTTATACAATGATTATGATTATGATTATGTATGATTAATGACGTTATAAAATTCCTGATGAGAATATTGAAGTACCCCATATAGATGAAATAGTGATGATTTTATAAATATGATGCTCTTAATGGAGTAGTCTAAGCTAACAAGGGGAGAGCAAATAAATATTTGAGAATTTGTGAAGTGAAGATTATTTTGTCATCATATAGGTAGGGCCTGACAAGCATAGTGATTCCGAGAAAGTACAACTGAATGAGCCTGATCGTGGCGGTCTGCTGTCGAGGCTTAAGGCAAGATTGTTAGACCTAGGAGGTATACGAGTGGGAATTCCTAGGTGACTTGGGAGGTAGCACTCCAATGTCGGGAGCTATCAAACAACACACGTTTACACTCGACTGTCACATATATGTGTCTCGGGTTGAGTTTGAGAAGATATATGAGGACATGGCCAATTTGAATTGTCCGTCCACTGGGATAGTGACATAGTATCAAGCCTCCTAACCAAGTACTTCAGAGTTAGAATGGTACTACATTGTGAAGTAGAGTCTAAGTTCATCATATCATTGCATTTTATTGTGATTGTTTTGTTGTGATTAATATGTATCGTGGGTTGGTGATAATTTCTCTTAGACGATTTGATATTATAGTGAAATTTATTGATTTTCCTTGAGTGATTTTGACTTTTTAATGTGATATTTTCTTGATGGAATGTTTGTGTAATGCTACGGTTCTATTATGATTGTTTGCGTGTTCTTCTTACTTGTATTATACTGTCATCATGATTTTGAAACTCACCTCTTTCGTTGTTTGTGTTTGACTGGCTTGGGTCATGCGTTTGCGAAATCGCAGTTATTACAGGTTAATGAATCTTGAAGTTCAAGTTTGAGCAGAACCACGCTCTGATAGATGATACCTGGGAATAAAGGCTTAAATTGTATTTTACTTATTTAATTTGAAAAGAATTTTTGTATGAAAATCTTAAGGTACTAGTAAGTTTTTAAATTAATCAAACAATAATACGTAAATCAAGCTTATTTGAGATTACACTATTTTAATAGAGAAAATAAGTTTAAAGTGTTCCTTTTAATTTTTGACAAACGTGATATCCTAAGTTGAAAATAAATTTTTTTTTTTAATTTTCTTGGAAACATATTTTATTTATCTGCTGCAAATTTTATAGAAATATAATATTAATTATTATGTATATTATTTTGGGGTTTAAGGTGTCACCCACCACTTGAGTGGATGGACAATTCAAATTGACTCTGTTCTCATAGATCCCCTCCACTAAACTGATACATATATACATGACAATTGAGGTACACGTTTGTTGCGTGGTAGCTCCAGACATTTGGAGTGCTATCTCCAAGTCACATAGGAATTCTCCACCCGAATACCTCTATGGTCTAACAATCTTGCCTTAAGACTCAACAATAGACACCCGATCAGACTTCAGTTGCATTTCCCCGAAATCACTAGCTTGTCAAGCCTACCTATATGATGACAAAATAATCTTAACCTCAAAATTATCAATATCTATTTTCTTCGCTCATTGGCCTAGACTACTCCATTAAGAGCATTATCTTTTAGCACAAGTTGAATAATCACTATTTCATCAACTATGGGGTTACTTCAAAATTATAATCACAAATTTATAATATTATCATCATCATCATCACATAAATTTATCACAAAATTTATAACATCACTATTATTCAATCATACATCATTTATCATTGAATAAAATTATATCACATAAATCATCTATATTTTATTATCACCTCACATAAACTCAATCTAATCAAACATATGCATCAAATTCATTTTATATCCAATATCACAATAATATCAATACCACACAATTAATGAAATAAATCAAATATCACAATAATATCAAATATCACACATCGTTAAATCCAATTAACAAACTACCCATATTTCTATTCCAAATTTTAATCTCACAACTTCCATTTTTCCACATTAATTAATTCATATCACTCAAAAGACTATTGCCGTACGTAGCGACCCAGATGAATCGTCAAAATAAGTACTTCTCATTTCATCTTACATATATATTATACTAATTAATTTTAACGTTATCTCATCCCTTACCTTTTTTTATGCTTTTCCAAATACAAAAATCAATGGACTTTCAACAACCAACTGCAGATGGACAACGTATAACAAATAATTCAAATTAACGGCAAGATCACAAAATCGCTGAGACACGACTGATCGATTATGCGGATCATAAAATCAATGTTAAATAATTAATAATAATTTAGGAGCAGAATGAATTCAAAAAATACGAGTAAATCAAACTTCAATAAGGTTCTCATCGACTCGTTCGGAGTGCCATAAGGTTTGACGTAACTTCACTGAAGACACAATGAGTAATATTTTTTAAATGTTTCGACGAGGAAGAGAAAAAATATGTTTGTTTGTTCTTGAAACTAATTGCCATAAAACAGCAAATTATACCGAAGCTTGAGGTCCAAATCATCCAAAAAGTTGTGTGATGCTTGATAATATCAACTATCCAAACATAGCATCAATTGTTGAAGAAACTAAAATTTAGTCAAAGTGATTGGATGCTATTCGAATGGTTAAAGGGATGTCTGGTGACCTTGCAAGAGGCATTGATTTAATGAGACATTTTATATGGACTTGGTGAATCAATTTCATGTAGTAGGGACTACTTACGGGAATAAGGCGCAGTTTCTATAAGTTAAAAAGAAATCATGTTTTATTTTCTTTAATTACCTAGGAATATAAACTAAAGGGGCGAAGCAATGTCAGTCCAAAATAAAGCAGCGTGCAACATTAGAAATTGGGGTGTGGAACATTAAATATTAACCACTCGATTAAATATTAAATTGGGGTGTTCAAAATAAAGCAGCATGCAACATTATATTAACCACTCGATTAAATATGAATAAAGAATTTTACACAATGACAAACACTCATAAAAAGAAAATTAATCACAATATCTATTGACATATATTTTAAAACGTTTTTAATATCAAATTAATTTGTTTAAAAATATTTTAATTAATTAAATAATCTATTATAAAATTTGGGGTGTTATATTTAATAAACAGAGAAAATAAATACATTGGATAATAGAGAGTAAACAAATGATACATTGATCAATAGTTAGTATGTTGAAACAAAGAATACATTGGATAATAATGAGTAAATAAATGATACATTGATTAATAGTTAGTATGTTGTGTAAAGAAGTGTTTCAGACTAAAATGTTCTTAATTTTAATTAGGTGTCAATTGATGAAATAAGAGTAGTTATATACTATCCAATGTATCTTACTTTTCTGTATATATTAGATAGAGGAGGCGATTTGGGATATTTTTTCCCACAATCACTTCTTTTAAGTTTTTATTTTTTTTTTATTTTCTCGTTTTATTTATTAAATTGCTTTCATATCGATTTAGTTTTTCTTTTGTATATATTTATGTGATTTCATTGTATGAGTTCAACATTATTTTGTTTGTTATCTTGTTGCAGTATTTTTGGCTTTTCCATCTTGTTGTAGTTTTCGTTTGGTTTAGATTGACATAATAGCATTGATCTATTTCAAATCTCAATCAATGATTTTAGTGTTGTGAAAGTTACAAATTTGAGAGAACAAGTATTGCATATACTTGAATTTTTTCATCTTTATAGTCATATTAATTGTTTGTACTATTAACTTGAATGATGATTGTTGATAAATTTATATTTTTTGATTTTAACCGATTTGAATTTGTATTGTATTCCAAAAATTTGAATAAGCGAATATCATTTTATAGTCATAAAAAATTCAATTAATATGAAATCAACCTCGTTATGACATGTGTAATACTTTTACTCTGTCAATAAATCATAACTGCTAATTAACTAGGAACTAGTGTAGTTGAGTCTGTGCCCAAGATATAAATGTAAGTCATAAAATTTATTGTAATAGTAATATTATTATTGAGTTTAACAAATATGTACTTACTTTGTAAAATCATTTTACCTATAAATATTATTAAGAGTCATGTACTCACAATGTATGGAATAATCGTCAAGTTAATAATTAATAACATAGAGAATTTTTAAAAAGTTAATTATTTTTTATTATAAGTTTTTTTATATTTAAAAAATATAGAAAGCATATTTACTGAATTTAGTTGTTTTAAAATTTAGATTAAAATACATGTATTATTATGTGTACACAAAATTTTCTTTAGAGATTTTAATATTTTTGGTTATCCATATTGAAGTAAAAATCTTTTTTATATAATTTTAATGACAACAAATCTTATGAAATAAATGTTAAGTTTTTTAAATGGCGATCTACTGATGTTTGGGTTTGAGTTTTTGTTGAAAGAACATAAGTGATAAAGCTTGAAACCACTCACATAAACAAGTGCGTTGTATCAACTCAACAATGAAAGAATTGAGTAGCCTAATTCATAAATATAAATATGATTATCCTCAAGCCGAAGATGATCATCGCAATATGTTGCATCTCAATCAAACATAAAATCTCTTGGAAGAAGTCAAGAAAAACTATGGGTCAAGATGTGTCTATATGAAAATTAGAGGATGAAGAATCCAGATTTGAGGATGAATATTTTCACAATCTTATATCCGAGGATAAAAATGAGGATGGACATTCATCACAATATCAGGTCCGATGATGAATATTCTTCATAATCTCAGATTTGAGGATAAATATTTATCAAAATTTTTATCTCACAATTATTGAAAAAGTAATTGTCATCAAAGTACATCGAGACAAAAGTTGACAAGTTGTTCACACTATTCAATATTTACCAAAAGTAAACATAGAAGTGAAATCACATAAATCACGTACTCATATGTGGAAGACAAGTATTTTCATATTCACACTTAACATAACCTGATGATGGACTCTCGAAAAAATCATCCTCTCATAATGAAAAATCAATATGCCAACATTGTTCAAATTTGTACAAAAACTTTGGAAGTAAGACAAACACATCAATCGTGATTTTCAAGGTATTTGAAACAGGAAAGAACCATCTCATCAATTATAAATCAAGAGGATAATAAAAATCTATTTTATAAATCATATCCTAGAAGGTTACTTAACAAGTAAAACATGTGTCAACCTGTTTACACCAAATTCCAACAATCACATATTGGAAAGAAAAACACACAATAATCTCTCAAAGACTTACATAGATCTGAGGATGATCATCCATGAACATCCTTAAAATCAAGTACATCAGAGGATGAATACACTCTCAAGATAAAGATAGACGCATAACATATCCTCATAACAAATTGGACATATACATAAAATTACAAAGGTACAAAAAAGTGAAGTACTTGACATGAATGGCACACTAGTCAAAGTGGATGGACAAGAAAAAGAAAAAAACAACAATAACATCAAGACTCAATAAAATAGAAACTTCATCCTCGTACTTAAATAAGATATGAGAACAAACACAGATGATAAACAATACTTACGAGAGGATGAACTTATGTATTCTATGTTAGAAGATAAACAATATAGAAAAAAAATGATGAATTTATGTCCTCTATGGCAAAGGATAAGCAACAAATAAGAGAGGATGGATGAACTTCTGTTGTCAATTCATCCTTGTACATGGGAAAATGAGTAAAAGTACCAAAGTACAAAAAATTATGTCCTTGACTCATGAAGCAAGACACTACAATTGTTGGAAAAGAGAAAAGTCAAAAGCACAAGTCAAATCAGAATTAATAAAAGCTTCATCCTCGTACAAACCAAATTAGAGAATAGACCACCACAATCATCATTTGAGCAAACTTAACAAGAGGATAAAGGCTAAATGACAATTTTGCAAATAAAGACAAGTCCAAAAAAACTTAGCAAAGTCTCCAACAACTATATTTTGCTATTACATATGTTTGAAGCTCCAAAGGCAACTATCAATAGAGAAGTATTAATCTTCAAACATCAAGAGAATCATCTACAAGAAAACATCTAATTTGTTCAAGTTTATCATCATTCTTTTCCTTCTACACATTCTTCTACACATCCTTCTACTAGTTACATCAAATTACAACTTTCTAAGATTAATACATAGTTAAAAATGTGTAGATCAGAGGACAAATTTATGAGCACTAGTGAAAATCTCACAAAGCTATGAGGATTGGAGTCGCCTATATTATGTGAACTAGTATAAATTATGTGTGTGAATCTTCTTAAGCTCTACTCTCTTAGTTTTTATTTTATTTTATTCTTATCATTAACACACTTATATCATACATATTTCAAACTCATATTATTCTTCTTTAGATCATCCTCAATAAGAGGAGAATTATTTTCATCTAACCATACTCACTTCAAAGACAATTTGAGAGGATAATATTAGTGCATGGACTAAATTTTAAAAGGAACTCAATTCAACTCCCCTACTCGTGACATTCGTTATTTTTTTAATTTATAAATATCAAATAGGTAAATAATTCAAAAAAATAGACCTTTTGTTATTAGATATTTTTATTAATTTGACATATATAGTAACATATTTGTAGAATATGTTTTACCTAAATTTGGAATTGACTATGGCCATTATTATGTGTACATATTATATGTACATATTTCTCTTAAACTTTTTAATCGGTCATTATGCATAAATTTATGAATAATTATTTATTAAATAATATGAATATATTTTTGACAAAAAATGATATAACTTTTTTAAATTTTGATTTTTTTAAGTTTTCAATTTCAAAATTTGTAAAAGAAATTTTATTTAATGCAAACTATTGTATTTAAAATCCATTATTCTTTTTAATTTCAATTTTTGTGTAAAGATTTGTGCTGATAATTAGTGAATGAATTCTATCGAAAAATGTTTGAATAAATTATACGAATGTCAAAATTTCAAAAAGATATTTTATTTAATTTCTATTATTGCATTTAATATTCATTTTTATATGATAAATTGAAATTTCATTTTGTGTTTATAAAATTTCATCAAAGTTCTTAAGTTTTAGTTCAACTGATAAAGGTTGATATTGCTAAGTTGAATATTATAATTGTGTGTTTTGGTGGTTATTATATCATCTCATCCATACAAAAAAAAAATTGTATCGATTATTTTATTTAATGTTATTATTACATATAATTTTCATTTTTATATGTTAAGAGAATTGAAAACACCTGTTTTCTAGATTTATTCCAATATTCAAAAAAAAAAGTTTAGAATTTTTTTTGTTGACAGAAGTTTAGAAAATATTTTAAAAAATTGGTATTATTTTATTTGAATTATTCATAATTAAAAATAACTACTTTATTTTAATAAACAACGAATTAACAAAATTAATATATATATATATATAATATATATATATATATATATATATATATATAATATAAATACATAAGGAAAGGGATAAAAAAATAAAAGATTTGTTTATGAAGGTATTAAAATTAAATTATACCTTCGATTCAATTCTAAAATTATTATATATTTTTTTTTTGGATTTTTCGATCAATTAAATTCGCCTTATCAGATTAAATTCCCTTATTTAGATTGTTTATTGTATATTTTATTTATTCAAATTTAAATAATAAATATTTCATGAAGTTAGTCTAAATAAATTAGTATAAATATTCAACTTTAATAATAAATATTTAATTTTAAATGGGACACAAATAGTGGTTGCGATTAAGTGTGGGAATAGGTCAGGTCGACCGACAGGGGCCTACGACCTAACCTACGTCAGGTTCAGGTTATGCCATATTTTTTTTTTGTTAAACATATAAGTAGGGGTGGGAATAGGTCAGACCAGGTCATACTTTAAAAGGCATGAGTTTGGCATACGATTAGTTTTTTAAGCCTAAGCCTGACATACGGCCTAGCATATGCTTTTTTTCCGGTCTGACCTGACCTTTTTAAAAGCTTGGTCTGGCCTGAAAGCCTATTTAAAAGCCTTATTCATATTAAAATATTTAAATTTTCTTCTCATATCACATGATGCTCTCCATATACCAATATCAATGTACATATCTATATATATTAAACTAAAAATAATTTTTCTAACAAAATAATTTTTGATTTCAAAGAATAGACTTTTCTTTGAAACAAACGCATCCATTATTAACTCTCAAACAAATATAGAACGACTACTGACTACTGAGTAATTGACTAATTGAATGACTACCGAATACGAAATAACTACCAAATATGGAACGACTACCGAATCTGGAATGACTACTGAGTGATTGTCTAATTGATAGAATTTAAAAAAGGAAATATTATTATTAATATAATAATAAAAATAATATTAATAAATAATAAAATATATATAGGTCGACTTGTCAGGCCTAATAAACTTTTTTATAAGCCTAAGTCAGACCTATTTAAATAAATAGGCTTTAAAAATAGTCTGAGCCTAGCCTTTTTATTAAATAGGCCAGACCAAACCAGACCATAAGTAAACCAGGCCATAGGCCCCTAACGGACGGCCTAGCCTATTCCCATCCCTACATATAAGGTCAAAACTTCTATAAAAGCCTATTAGTTAAAAAGGGCAGACTACATACCACATACTAAGTTTTTTAGGCCAGCTTATTTAAATAAATATAAATAATATTTTTGACTTGTATAATTATTATATTAAATTTTGGTCTTTTTGTTATATATTCAACTTTTAGTAATTTACGTATATTAACATCATTTAATTTTTGACATATTTAAATGTATTATTATAAAATATAATTGAAGTATAATGTATATAAAGTCATATTCTTCAAAATGTGATGTTAAATATTAAAATAGAACTTAATTTTATTGACATATTAACTTATTAATCTATTAAAAATATGTTTGATTAATTATTCAAAAATATTTACATATGAACATAGAACTTAATTTATTTTTTTTATAATTTTATTTACGTATGAACATAGATGAGGATGAAGATTCAATTTCCAGTTTCCAACCCCTGGTAAGTAAATTGAGCAGCGGGAGATATAGTTCTGATGCATCGAGTCAAGAACGGTTACACTTGCACAGATAAAATTAAACTCATAATTTAATACGGTTATCGTTTCTTAATTAATCAAACACCCATAAATACTCCTGACCGTTATTTTGACTTTATAATTTAATACACTATTCTCGATTCTTTATATTATTACTAGTTTAGCTAAGTCCATATATTTTTTTTTTGACTAAAAAAAAAGTTCATAATTAAACGATTAATCACAAAAATACTGCACGAAATTCCAATCAACATGCTGTATTTAAACCTCGATTAATCCACCACCATAGTATTTTAAATGTTTATGTAATAATACATTGACCATAACACTCATAACCAACCAAACACTCTTGTGATGGATACTATCACAAAATTTCCCTTTACCCTCTCAATTAGTTTAATAACACTTCTTCTCTCTGTTCTTGTAACAACTTCAGAATCATCATCTTCCCTAGAAAACTTTCTACAATGTCTGTCAAACCATTCTCCACCTTCAAACCCTGCATCAAATGCCATTTACACTCCAAAAAACTCTTCCTTCTTATCCATCTTACACATGCACACACACAACAACAGATTTTCCTCGCCAACGGCACCAAAACCTCTTGCAATTGTAACATCCCTGCACGAGTCACACGTGCAGGGAAGTATACTATGTGCCAACAATCATGGCCTTCAGATTAGAATCCGAAGCGGTGGCCATGATTGTGAAGGCCTTTCATATGTATCAGACGTTCCTTTCATTATACTTGACATGTTTCATCATGATTCAGTTAATATTGACATTGAAAAAGGAACAGCATGGGTTGAATCAGGTGCAACACTTGGTAAACTTTATTATAGCATTGCAATGAAAAGTAAAGTTCATGCTTTTCCATCAGGGGTGTGTCCTACTGTTGCTACTGGTGGTCATTTTTCAGGTGGTGGCTATGGAAATTTGATGAGAAAATTTGGTCTTTCTATTGATAATATTATTGATGCAAAAATTGTTGATGTTAATGGTAATATTCTTGATAGAAAATCAATGGGAGAAGATTTGTTTTGGGCTATAAGGGGTGGTGGTGGTGCTAGTTTTGGTGTCATTCTTAAATGGAAAATTAAATTGGCTCATGTGACTCCAAAAGTTACTGTTTTCAAAGTGAAAAAGAGTGTGGAAGAAGGTGCTACCAATGTTGTTTATAAGTGGCAAAAAATTGCAACCAAATTGCATAAAGATCTTTTCATAAGAGCTATGATTGAGGTAACTAATGTTAATGGTACTCAAAAGAGTAAAAAGAGTGTAAATGTAACTTTTATTGGTATATTTTTAGGACTAATTGATGAATTATTGCCTTTGGTAAATAAAAGTTTCCATCAATTAGGTTTGAAGAGAGATGATTGTATTGAAATGCCATGGGTCAACTCAACTCTTTATTGGGCCAATTACCCAATTGGAACACGAATTGAAGCTTTACTTGATGTGCCCAAAGAGCCCCTTTTTTACAATTTTAAAACCATGTCAGATTATGTGAAGAAGCCCATTTCAAAGAATGGTTTGAAATCCATTTGGAAGTTTTTGATTAAAAATGATTGTGTGCGGATGGAGTGGAATCCTTATGGTGGGAAGATGCACGAGATTTCAGCATCAGAAACTCCATTCCCTCATAGGGAAGGAAACTTATTCTTGATTGAGTATTTGACATCTTGGGGGGAAGATGGGGTTGATGCAAAAAATCATTACTTGAATATTTCTCAGTCATTCTATGAGTTTATGACACCTTATGTTTCAAACTCGCCTAGGGAGGCATTTCTTAATTATAGAGATCTTAATTTAGGTCTCAATTATCCTAGTAATGCAACAAGACTTGATATTGCTCGAAGTTATGGGATCAAGTATTTCAAGAATAACTTTCAAAGATTAATGAGTGTGAAATCAAAGGTTGATCCTCACAATTTCTTCAGATATGAGCAGAGTATACCACCTCAAAAATAAAATGTTTTGGTTTTTGACAAAATCAGTAACTTTTGTTTACACTGACAATGTATGTTACATTTTTTAAAAAATAACTTAAAGTTCTATTGGAAAACAATATTAAATGTATTTTTTTTGGGTATTATATTAAATGCTATTTCTTTTTGTTTTGGTATGATATTAAATGTTATTCTATTACATACTTATGCTATTCCATTTAGAAGTTTAATTTTAGCATTTTGATTTTATTATAAAATAATATATATTTATTTTAGAATTCAAGACTCAATTAATGTACATATATTTTCAATTATAATCTTTATTTTATTTTTAAACTAATAAGAGTATATAAATGAAAAACTTAGCTACAATTTAAAAAATGATTTTTTAAAGTATAAAATTTCTCTTTTATATTATTAAATTAGTATAGTTTTAAAAAATTACCAATTTAAAGAAAGTCGTGGTTGTCACCAACAACTTATCTAATATTTTTAATTTTATCAAAGTTGTAAATGACAACTAGAACTATTTTTTATTTTTTATTTTTATTAAAGTTGTATCCTAAAGGAAAGACTTACAAGTTTTATTTAACAACAAAATCTCATCTCTCATTTCATGTACAATTTTATGAAGTTTGTCAAAATTAATAGGATTGTGTGGAATATTCAGGTTCAGTCAATGAATCATTTGAAGATAATGCTAGATTAATTTTTAAATTGGAAAAATTCTCTTTGATGAATTATACTTAAAAATCATATTTTTTATGGATGATATTACTGAGTTAAGAGACAAGAAAACATATTTTTAAATTATTGATCATCAAAACATATTTTTAAATTATTGATCATTGATCAAAACATATTTTTAAATTATTGATCATCAAAACATATTTTTAAATTATTGATCATCGCATAGAACCAATATTTATGTTGTGAATCCTTTTAATGATAATTTTATACATGTTTCGTTAAAAAGTCAATTATAATGGAAAAAAATTAATTTTTGAGTAAAGATAATTTATTGCAAAATAGCTCATGTTTAGATATTTTGCTCTCATTAAGGTTAATAGAAAAAAAAAGTATTATATATTAAAATTATACCATTTATATATTACATTAGTTGAATATTAATTGAAGTAAAAAATTGCACCGTTGAATTATTAAAAAGTAAACTTTCTAAGATATAGTTTGTCTAATTATTTAGTATTTAAATAATAGGTTGTTGAAATTAGAAGTTTTAAACCATCAAAATTATAATTTTTAAGTAATATTTAGTCTACAAAGTTAAAGTATAATTGTTGGATCGTCAAAATTTAGATATATAATTCATAGTCAGTCTAATTATTTAAGATCAAACTATTGGATAATCGAAATTTAAATTTATAAATCATAATAAATTTAATTTGTTAGGAATGAACTATTGGATTCTCGAAGTTTAAACTTCTCAAACACAGTCAATCTAATTTGTTAAGATTGAATTGTTGGAACAATAAAATTAGACTATATATGACTTATAAATTCTAATTTTGATGATCCAAAAATTCAATTTTAACTAATTAGACTGACTATAACTTAAAAATTGTAATTTTGATGTTCCAACCTTTCAATTTTGACTGATTAGACTAGATAAAACTTAGACAATTTGATGTCGATGATGAGATGGTTTAATCTTAACAAGTTAGACCCACTACCACATACTAATTTTAATTTCGTTTATTCAACCATTCAGTTTTAATTAATTAGTCTAACTAAGACTTAAAATTTAAATTTCAATGATCAGACGTTTCAATCTGGACTAATAAGACTAAATATCACTTAGAAATTTAATTTATACGATCCAACTGTTCAATCTTAACTACTTAAAATAAATATCACTTAGAATTTTAAAATTTGATGACCCATCATATCAATCCTAACTAATTAAACTAAATATGACTTACAAAATATAATTTTAATGACTAAGAAATTCTAATTTTTAAATATAATTATGACTAAAAAAATTATAATTTCGATGATCTCACATATCAATCTTAACTATAATTAAATTAGCAATGATTTAGAAATGTTAATTTTAAAGATCCAATGGTTCAATCTAAACTAATTAGATTAAATGTGACTTATAAATTCTAATTTTAATTACCCAACGATTTATGCTAACTTAATTAGATTAACAATGATTGAAAAATTGTAATTTTGGTAATCCAACGGTTCAATCTTAACTAATTAAACTAATTATGACATACATATTTAAATTTTGACAATCCAACAAGACAATCTTAATCAAGTAGTATGACTATGAATTTTAAATTTAAATTTTGAAGAATATGACGATTCAATCTTTAACAAATTAAATTGAATATGATTTATATAAGGAAAATTTAATATATCATATATATAATGTATAGATATTTAAATTTTATAATTTTAATACATAAATATATATACTATTA
Source organism: Cicer echinospermum (assembly GCA_002896215.2). Taxonomy (NCBI): domain Eukaryota; kingdom Viridiplantae; phylum Streptophyta; class Magnoliopsida; order Fabales; family Fabaceae; genus Cicer; species Cicer echinospermum. The sequence goes on along the minus strand of PGTU02000053.1, from coordinate 50,074 downwards.
TACTTTTCTATTTTTTTTTCTTTCAAATAAGATATGTTAGTATCTATTATAATATATTAAATCAAATCCACCAATCTTCACACTAACACATCAACTCTTTGTGTGTTAAGTAATTCTATTTATATCACATCACACATAATCTGATATGTCAACTTTTAAATTATATTTTCAAACCTCTAAAACACATTGCCATTATAATCTATTAAAATTAGACCCACAAATCCTTACATTGACACATCAACTATTTGTGTGACAAGTAATTTTATTTGTGCCACATCACACATAATCTGTTGTGTCACATTCTAAATCATACTTTCAAACCTCTAAAACACTCATTCTCATAATATTTTTTGATGTTCCCACTCCAAACCAATAACGCTCACACATTTCTCTATAATTACTAAATCATAAATTCTCATTAATTTTTCAATTTAATCGATACCTTCTAAATCACATTCTCAAACCTCCAAAATCAATTTTCATTCTCCTAATATTGTTTGATTTTCCTACTCCAAACCAATAACGCTCAGACGTTTATTCACAATTATCAATTCATAAATTCTCATTAATATCTCAATTTAATTGACAATGCATACGTGATACCCCTTAAAAGTTTGATAGTCCACATGCTATATTCCCATCACCAAATTTTTTTCTTTCAATTATCTATAGTATTAGAGTTCAAAACAATATTTTATAGCTCGTAAAAAAAATGAATAGTAGTTTACAATATAATCTGTTCCAATATAGAACGAGATATTTGAAGCTCGTCTACAATATGTCTTAATCACATCTTATCTACAATATTAGAGTTCAAAATAACATTTTATAGTTCCTAAAAAAAAGGAATAATGGTTTACAATATAATCTATTTCAATATAGAATGAGATCTTTGAAGCTCCATCTACAACATGTCTCAATCACATATATTTATTGGTACAAGTCTTAAACACACGTTCTCTTCTTTTATTTTATTACATTTTAGTGGTTTTCAAAGTTTATTTTATTTGATTTCCTGAATTCAAGAGATGAGTCGTGTCTTGATAATTGATCATGTATCTTTTAACTCTTCTTCACCAGTATATTACAATACTATTTTAAAGTTATTTTTGTTTATCATTTCTTTGCCACAACTTACATGAACTATGTATGAGCATCTCAAATGATAAGTGAAGCATTTTGTTGTCTATTTTTTATCACTATAATATCACATGTTTTTGAAGCATTTTGTTGTCTATTTTTTTATCACTATAATACCACATGTTTTACTATATATATGTTAAATGGTTGAATGTAACCCAAATTACTTTCATAACAAAAATTTATTTAATAAGGTGTCAGTGTTGAAATTCAATTATGAGTGGTTAGTCTCACATTGACTAGGAATGAATGCTATATTGGATATATAAGGAGAATGACCCATAAACCTAATGCCTTAAGGTTTTGGGTTGAGATGTGGTGTTTAAGTCTCTTAAGAATCCTTGATGTTTAGCCAATTCCGGATTTCGCGCTCATCCGAACTCCCCAACAAGTGGTATCAGAGTTTGGTTTGGCTTAGTGGGGGAGCAAAAAGCACTTGGATCAAGTGGATCAAGAATCAAGTGGATCAAGAGCAAAAAGGACTTGGATCAAGTTTAGTGGTGGAAACTCATAATTGAGGGGAGATTTGTTGGAATTCAATTATGAGTGGTTAGTCCCACATTGACTAGGAATGAAGGCTATATTGGATATATAAGGAGAATGACCAATAAACCTAATGCCTTAAGGTTTTGGGTTGAGATGTGATGTGGAAGATTCTGGTGTACCCATTAATTATTATAGTTATCGCTAATTATTTCTGATTTTTCCCAACAGTCCGTTATCCGTGAGATGAATTTATATGGTACCATGGATATTTACTTCTTTTGTTTAAGAACATCTAAATGCTCTTTTTATAATATATAATAATAATAATAATAATATAATAATAATAATAATAATAATAATAATAAATTCTTAAAATAAATTCTCTCTCAATTTTTTTGTTACTTGTATTGATCTTGTTATAAACCTACTTCAATATAATTAATTAAATTACGACAATGACACACCGATTCTTCTTATGCCACTTAATTAATCTTAATTTTGCCACATAAAATACATTTTAATATACATTTTGATGTCACCTGAATTAAGTATTTTGATATTGTCATATTGTAGCCAAGATCCATCATATATATTAAATGCCATACCGCTTCCTTCCCTTCATTATCTCCTCAATAAAGAGAGATGGAATTTATCTCATGTTGCCATATGAAGTAATAAAATATTAACAAGTGTAAAATGAATGAGGGTGATGAAAAGATAATTTTGAGAGAATTTTGGGCAAAAACTATTTTTTTGAAAATATCTGAAACTATGGCAAAATATAAAACAATATAAAGAAATGAAAAAAATATAATGAAATAGTAAGAGTTGTATTATGTTTTTTAATATATATCCTTTACAATATCACATGAGTTATATTTATAGAAAATACAATTCGTAACTTTCAAGTATATGAATGATTTATCATTATCATTTATGTACAATCCACTAAGAATAAAAGTTTCACTATTATTAAGGATTGAGACTTTAACTCATAAAAATTAAAAGGGACATCAACAACATATTTCTAACAACTACCAATAAACTCTTATTTATATACAAAGTAGGAGAACCAGTTAAAATTTTAATTGACATTGTATCAATATCAACGGTAACATTCCAATAGTCAACGTTAATAAAATCAAAATCATAATTGATTATTTGCAATGAATAATTTATTATTGGTTAAATTCAAAAAACATGCCATTTATTATCAACATATAATTATAATAATTATGTAGATTCCATAATGTGATTATATAATTAAGCAAAAAATGCATTTATCTCCCATGAAATATTTTTGAATGACATTCAAAACCCTTCTAGTTTTTAAAATGCTTTTACCTTCTATGCACTCACTAGAACAATTGTGCCTAACATATTTTTCTGTCACACTTTCAACTCTATCTACTATTTATTAAAAAGAAGTAGAATACACACTTGGTTGTATTTTCAAAATTGAAAATATTAGATGTATGATTGTATTTTTACAAATTAAAAAAAAAAAAAGTTTAAATTGTATCATATAGTAAATAGTAGAAATCGGTGTAAGTATGACAAAATAAATGTTTGTGAGAGTTTTTTGTAGTGAGTACAGAGGAGGAGGTAAATATTTTTTCAAAACTAAAAAAGATGTTAGTATCATTTAAAGGAAATCAAGTGAGTATAGGAGAGGTTAATATTAATGATGTATTGACAAATCATAGCACTAAAATAAATTAGACCATATAGAAAACAATTATGCCATTTTAGAAAACATGCATGATAAAGTTTTTTTAAAGAATATAATTAATTATGCAATTTATATAATCAATTATAATTTTTCTAGTCAAAATATTTTTATGTAAAATCACATTTAGATGCAAATCATTGTGAGTGTGTGATTTATTTTATTTTCACTTACATAAAATCTTAAAACACACTACAAATAAAGAAAACTTGATCTCCTCCTTTTCTGCTTTTTGCATCTTATAGTTCTAGGAATTCTTTTGTCGATCATCAAAACAAAATTATTCCTATCAAGACATATAGATTCACATGCTTGAGCCTGAGTTTAACAATTTTGTTGGAACACATTGGCAACTTCACTCATAAGGATTTCCCTCACTAAGCTTGGTAATTGCATGAAGGAACATTCATCAAGACTATTTTAATATCCGTCTTCTTAAATTAAAGAAATCCGTACTAATTTATATCTTTATTTTGAGGAAAAATAAATTAATCTAATAAACCTTACTAGTTACTTCCTAATGGTGGATTATGTAATAAGCACTACCAAACATTAGTCACGCCCCTAATCACTCAAATTAAAATAAAATAGGCTAGTAACATTAAGCCTTCATTATTTTTCAATGCACTACCAAAATTAAAATAGGACCAATTATAACAAATTAAGTTATTGGATCATTCCAATTAAAATAAAATAACTACTAGGCTAGTAACATTAAACCTTCATTATTTTTTCTTTAATACACGATTTCTTTTTTAATACTATCATGACTATTTCAATATCCATTTTTCTAAATTAGAGCAATATGTTTTCAATGGCTATTTCTAATTTATATTTTGAGGAAAAATAAATTAACTTATGAGATTGATCAAGGTTCACTCTTTGTTTTCTTCTATAAAAAGAGAAGATATTAGAAAGAGGATTAAATACTTTTTATAGAGTCCTATAAAAAGGTTTCGCGGGATTCAACCAATTGTCTTGATCGTGGGATATCATTGAGAAATTGAAATTCAATAATTTGCTTCTATTATACAATGAGTCAACCATCCCGTTTGGTATCTTATTGAACAAAAAGAGTGATATTGTTCCTCCAAAAAAGCGATTCGATTAATAAGTCTTATTGATTACACTCTAATGGTGTTATAAATAAGACTATGTAATAGACACTACCAAACTTAAGCCACGCCCCTTGTTATTGGATCCCTCAAATTAAAATAGGAAATACACCAATCATAACAAATTTAGTGAAGAAATTAAATAAATAATATAATTCTACCCAAAATAAAATCTTAAAATGTGATAGTCTTAAAGTGTTTAGAATATACTCATATTTTCTGAATTTGTAACGACATGTCAAAACAAATTTAAAGTGAACAAATTTAGAGAAGAAATTACAAATGTGGTAGTCTTAAAGTGTTTAGAATATACTCATATACTAAAATGCACTATATTATATATTACATATTTAACTATCTTACAAATTAAAAAATTATTTAAATATAAGAGAGATATATAATAAATATTTAGTAAATTTCTGTTATCAAATATTAATGTAAAAGATTACATTCAAACTTAAAAGCTAAAATAATACTTCTTTTAATATATATATATATATATATATATATATAAATAAAATTAGATTTTATATTATTATTAAATTGATGCAAAACCTTTTTATTTATTTATTTATGGAAATGCAGTACTTCTCAAGACAATTTAGATTTGGAACAGTTTCTAACTATTTGAATGTACGTGGTCATTGACAACAAATAAGTATCCAAGATCCCTTAAGCAGTTGATAGTTCAAACTCTTTATTAAAAGCAAAATTTACTACGTAACTGTTTAACAAAAAACTAAACTAATGTTCAAAATAAAATAATAATTTTATTCATTTTCCATTCAGCTCAATATCTCCAAAAGGAAGACTAGACATTTCTCTTTATTCATTAAACAACACATAAAACCATTAAGACCACACGTTAGAAAATAGAGGGTTATTTAGTCAATAAAAAAATAGAGGATTATTTAGTCAAAAAAAAAATAGAGGACAAAATTAAATAAACTAGTATATTAATAAACATATCAAGGAGTTTTATAATGAGAATTAGAGTGTAAAGCAATAATATTATGATAAATGATTAAAAATAAAATAAAAGTACATTGACTTTTTCAATCATAATTATTGTTGAAATTAAAACTTCTCTCAACTAATGAGTATATATAGAGTGCAACACTTCACTGAGAGAGACACAAAAACGTAACAAATCACATTGTTCCACCATGGAATTGTCTTTGGTCTTGACAACTTTAACCATTGTCACGTTTATTTCTACAGTAACATCACAATCACCCCTTCAAAATTTTGTGAGTTGTTTTTCTGATTCCCCTATCACTGAAGTGATTTACACACAAATCAACAAAACATTCTCAACCTTTGGCCTACGAAACAAGAGATTTGAACTAGATTCAACACCGAAACCTTTGGCCATCATAACTGCAAAAGGTGCTGATGATGTTAAAGCAACAGTTAAATGTGCAAAAAGTAACAACATTCAAATCAGAATCCGAAGTGGTGGTCATGATTATGAAGGTTACTCATATGTATTTGATGCTCCTTTTATTATACTTGACATGTTCCTTATGAATGGAATATATATAGATACAAATCATGAAGTAGCATATGTTGAATCTGGAGCAACACTTGGTGAGCTTTATTATGCAATTAGTAAGACATCCAATTTTTATGGTTTCCCGTCTGGTGTCTGTTCATCTTTGGGTGTTGGGGGTCATTTTTCAGGTGGTGGGTATGGAACTATGATGAGAAAATTTGGTGTTTCTATTGATAATATTGTTGATGCAAAAATTGTTGATGTTAATGGTAATATTCTTGATAGAAAAACAATGGGGGAAGATGTTTTTTGGGCTATAAGAGGTGGGAGTGGTGCTCATTTTGGTGTCATTCTTGAATGGACAATTAAATTAGTTAAGATACCTTCTAATGTTACTATTTTTGAAGTGAGAAAAACTTTAGAAGAAGGTGCAATTGATTTAGTTTACAAATGGCAATTAATTGCAACAAAATTGCCAGATGAACTTTTCATTAGAGTGCAGCCTAATATTCTAAAAAATGGTAAGGATGATACAAAGATTGTCATCATATACCTTGGGATAATTCAACTCTATTTTGGTACGGTAAACCAATTGGAACGCCTCTTGAAGCATTGTTGGATGAACAAAAAAAAACTGAAACAATGTATTTCAAAAGCCAATCAGATTATGTGAAGAAACCAATTCCAAAAGAAGGTATTAAGGCCATATTTGAAAAGATGATTGAAGGTGATACTTTGTTTATGCAATGGAATCCTTATGATGGAAGAATGAATGAGATATCGGCATCAGCTAAACTACTTCGTAGAAAAGGGAACTTGTACTTTATCAGTATCTTAATTATTGGCATGAAGATGGTCTTGGAGCTATTGAAAGTGATGTCTATTTTTTCAGATATTTTATCCTATTTATGACACCTTATGTTTCAAATTCTCCAAGAGAAGCGTTTTTTAATTACAAAGATGCTGATATTGGTGTCAATCATCCAAGTAATGTCATCAAAATGGGGATTTCTAAAGTTTATGGAACCATGTATTTTAAAGATAATTTTGGTAGATTAGTTAATGTCAAAACAAAGGTTGATCCTCATAACTTTTTTGGATATGAACATAGTATACCTACAAAACATAAATAATATAAAGGTTGTAATATCAATTCATAAAGAAATAACTCTTTTTCTTATAAGAGAAATCATATATTTTGTATTAAACACATATATTTACATATCATTCTTTTTTTATATATGATTGAATTTATCTCTTTTTTTTTAATCATAAATAACTCACACAATTGCATCATAGTTAACTTAAACAACTTACACAACAAGATTACGGGTTCAAATTCTAAATATGACATATAAATCTAACTATACAAACATATTTGTTAGTTAAACTAATACCTAAAATAATTATCTCTATTTTCAGTAAGCTAATTATAAATTAAATATAAGAATTAGTATCTACATAGTTATGATATGTGTCGAATTGGTATTCTGTTTCTATTTATAAATTAAATTATGATTAACAAAAATTTATGTATATTATTTAAATTTTAGACAAATTACATCACCTTTTGATAACTTACTTTTATTTTGAAATTATAGTAAAAAATGACCATAGACAATCCATTTATATAAAACAATCAGGTCAAAGACATCAAATACCAATAGTCAGTTAACAACCAAATTTCAGACAGATCACATGCTTTTACAAATTAGTATTTTATCGACAACATTCAATAAGAGATTAATTTTAGCATGTACAAATACCTATGGATGTACACGAAGATAATTATCATAATTAATATTTTTAATTGTGAAACTACAATATTATTCATTACAATAAATCTTTTTTAATCTATAGGAAAACAATATTAAATGTTTTTTTTCCGGGTATTATATTAAATGGTATTTCTTTTTGTTTTTGGTACGATATTAAATGCTATTCTATTACATACTTATGCTATTCAATTTAGATGTTTAATTTTAGCATTTTGATTTTATTATAAAATAATATATATGTATTTTAGAATTCAAGACTCAATTAATGTACATATATTTTCAATTATAATCTTTATTTTATTTTTAAACTAATAAGAGTATATAAATGAAAAACTTAGCTACAACTTAAAATGATTTTTTTTTTAAGTATAAAATTTCTCTTTTATATTATTAAATTAGTATAATTTCAAAAAAATTACAATTTAAAGAAAGTCGTGATTGTCACCAAACAATTTATCTAATATTTTTTAATTTTATTAAAGTTGTAAATGACAACTACAACTATTTTTTATTTTATTTTATCAAAGTTGTATCCTAAAGGAAAGACTTACAAGTTTTTTTAACAACAAAGTCTCATCTCTCATTTCATGTACAATTTTATGAAGTTTGTCAAAATTAATAGGATTGTGTGGAATATTCAGGTTCAGTCAATGAACCATTTGAATATAATGTTAGAATTTTTTAATTGGAAAAACTTTCTTGATAAATTATACTTAAAAGTTATATTTTTAATGAATGATGCTACTGAGCGAAGAGACAATAAAAGATATTTTTAAATTATTGATCATTGCATAGAACCAATATTTATGTTGTGAATCCTTTTAATGATATCCCAACACATGAATTAAAGAAAAAAAAGAAGAATGATACATAGGAAGTAAGTACGACTTTTTTTATTGTATTTTTAAATAAAATAAAAAAACACTAAAAACTGTCTCTATCTTAAAAAATTGTGGCTGCCATCCAAGTGTCCACAACTCTACTTTAAAGAAAGATACATACATCGGGTAAGTTGTTGGTGGCAGTTACGCACCTAACTACAGTTCAACTTATTATAAATGTGTGCTAATCTAATATATATTATATTAGTTGATTTTTTTAAGGTTAGTAGAAAAATATATATATATATATATATATATATATATATAATATATTAAAATTATACAATTTAATTATATATTACATTAGTTGAATATTGATTGAATTAAAAGAATTGCACCGATGAATTATTAAAAAATAAAATTTCTAAGATATAGCTTATCTAATTATTTAGTATTTAAATAATAGGTTGTTGAAATTAAAAATTTTAAACCATCAAAATTATAATTTTTAAGTAATATGTAGTCTAAAAAGTTAAGGTATAATTGTTGGATCGTCAAAATTTAAATAATAATAATAAATTATGAGATAGTCGAAATTAAAATTGATAAGAAAGATTCAATTATTTTTGTCTATAATAAGAAAGATTCAATTATTTTTGTCTATAATATTTTAGCTATATTTGTATGCTTTTAGACAATTATTTTTTAAGAAATATCAAACTTCATTTCTTATTCCCGTCTTCAATTCAATATATTATAAACAACTCATTGCATAAATAATTAACATTTTGGTTATTCTTAAGCTTTTTCACTTAGTAAATACATCACAGTTTTTTATTTATATTTTAATAAATAAAAATATAACAACAACATATTATATTACCATAAAAGATATAAAAATACAATCCAAGTATAAAATTAAATAAATAAAAAACATCAAAATAAATTAAATAAAAAAAAATCAGAACAAGCAAATTAATTAACAGTAACAAATTAGAAGATGAAAAAAAATTGAAACTAATTTCTAATGTTGACTTAAGCATTGAAAATAGTAGATATTAAAAAAAAAAAAAGACGAACAATGACTCAAATATGGTAAAGTCGACAACTACTGGAAAGTGATTGTTCATCGCAAAATGTTATTACTATAATTTTACTTTTACTTTTTGATATTTTACATTTTCCCTTTAAGTACATACCATGTTTTTTAACTTAACTAAAAAATTATGTTTGCTTTTAAAATAAAAATAATTATAAAAATTATTACAACGTTATAAATTAAAAAAATCATGTGAGGGTACCGGTCTAGTTAACTTTATAAAAATAGAACTAATGTAATATTCGTTCTCAATTTGACAAGAACCTCGATAGTTTTATGCCATTTATTTTATAGGAGGAATTCATTATTCACACTACATATTATTTTTACATGAAAAAATAGGTATACTCTGTTCATATCTAAAAAAATTATCAGGATCGACCCTTGTTTTTACATCCACTAGTCTTTCAAAATTTCCTTTGAAATACTTTCTTCCATAAATTCTAGCAATGTCCATTTTTGTTGTATTACTTGGATGATTGACACCAACATCAGCATCTCTGTAATTAAAGAATGATTCTCTTGGAGAATTTGAAACATAACTGTAATTAAAGAATGATTCCCTTGGAGAATTTGAAACATAAGGTGTCATGAATTCATGAAACAACCTTGAAAATTTCAAATGATGTTCAATAGCCTCAGGAGAATCCTTAATCCAAATATTAAGATACTGAATCAAGAACAAGTTCCCTTTTCTATGAGGAAATGGTTTAGCTAATGCTATTATTTCATCCATTCATCCACCATAAGGATTCCATTGCATAAACAAAGTTTCACCTTCAATCATCTTTTCCCATATGGAATCAATAGCTTCCTTTGGAATTGGTTTCTTCACATAATCTGATTGGATTTTGAAATGGTTTACATAAGGCTCTTTTGGTTCATCCAACAATGCTTCAAGAGGTGTTTCAATTGCCTCACCGTACCAAAATAGAATTGAATTAACCTAAGGCATTGTAATGCAATCATTTTTCTTCAAACCAAATTCAGAAAAATTCTCACTCATTAAAAGTAAAAGTCTTTCAATTCTACCCAAAAATTGACCAATGAAATGAACTTGCACAATTTTTTTACCATCGTTACTGATTTGTACAACATTAGACTGCACTCTAATGAAAAGATCTTTACATTAATCAATTTAATTTTCCACGAAAGAATGACACAAAACTAGCACCACCACCACCCCTTATAGCCCAAAACAAATCTTCCCCATTGATTTTCTATCAAGGATATTACCATTAACATCGACAATTTTTGTATCAATTATATTATCAACAGAAAGACCAAATTTTCTCATTAAATTTCTATACCCACCACCTGAAAAATGACCACCAACACCCAAAGAAAAACAGAGCTGGAAAAGCAAGAAAATTGTTTCTTTTTCCAATTGTATAGTAAAGCTTATAACCAAGTGTTGCACCTGATCCAACCCATGCTGTTGAATCATATACATTAATATGAACTGAATTGAGATGAAACATGTCAAGTATAACAAAAGGAACATCTGATGTGTATGAGAAACCTTCAGTGTCATGGCCACTATTTCGATCGGATTCTGATTTGAATGGTGTTACTTTTTGCATATTTAACTGTTGCTTGAGCATGAGAAGCATGTTTTGCAGTAATGATCGCCAAAGGTTTTGGTATTGTTTATGTTTTGAATCTCTTGTTGTGTATGTGCATGTATAGGATGGTTTAGAATGAAGGGTTATATATGATGTGTAAAGGACTTTAGAAATAGATATGAGAAAAACAATTGAGAATAATGAGAAAAACAATTGAGAAAATTTTGAATGGGTGATTGTGATGTTGGTGTTGAAATGGATATGACAACTGTTAAGGTTTTCAAGAGAAAAGACAATGTGTTCATTGTTTCCATGGTGGTTTGCTGCTTTGTTGTGCCTCTCTTTGTGCAAATATTATAGTCAATATATATATCACAGCATTCTTGCCTTTTGTGTCGCAAGGGACCTAATACTCCACGGCTATATGAACTTTGTCTTTTTTAAATTTGAACACATATTAAAATATAATAAATTTAAATAAATTTAGTTTTTTTTACTCTGTATTTATTAAATAAAAATAAAATTCATTTAGTATATATTTTTAAATTTTAAGGTGATAAAATAAAAACATCATTAATTATATCTTACTTTTCTAAAAAAATTAAAGTTTTAGGATAATAATAAAATACTTAAAAGACCAAAGACCAATGACATAACGAATAGTATTTATGTGTCATTTAATGAAGCAAAAGGAACATTTATGGTTTTGTCTTTATGAAAGGGAGAAATTGATAAAATATATGCATATATATTTAATAACTTTTTTACTACTATGTGCGTCTATAAATAAACGACATCTAAAAGTAAAAATAAGAACATACTAGACTGGATTAGGTTTTACAAAGCGTGTCTGATATGTCAAAAAATTTAAAGTTTGAGTCTGACATGTGGTATGTCGTAGGCTTACTTTTTAGGCATGAATCTAATAGAAGTCTAGTATGATCTTATAACCTACTTAAAAATTTAACCCATTTTAACATCTTTGAATAAATAATAAGAATATCTTTAAATAAATTAACGAGTTAATATGTCAATGAAATTAAATTCTATTTTGATATTTAACATGATATTTTGAAAAATATGATTGTATAAACATTCAACTTCAATTCAATTTTATAATAATAATATATTTAAATATGTCAAAAAGTAAATAATGTAAATATGTGTAAATTACTAAAAAATTAATATCTAACCAAAAAATCAAAATTTAATATAATAAATTATAATAGTAATAAAAAATATTATTTATATTTATTTAAATATGTTTAAAAGGTTTTATTATGAGTATTTAGTCTTGTCTTTTTAATTAAATAAGTTTTTTTTGAAACTTTGACTTTGTCTATTTAAAAGAAAAGTATGACTTGCTGGCTACTGTACATTATACCATAGACTAGTGTTGATCGGTCTGACATATTTTCACTAATATCTAGAAGAAGAAAGAAAGTCTCAAAATAAATATCATTAACCATTTTTAATGTAATTTTAATTATTTTTTATTTATACTCTTTAATTATTACTATATACAATACATTCAAAATCTTATTTATACTTTATATTTATGAAAGTAAAAAACACATCAATAATTAAAAATAATAATTTGATTAAATAAACATTCACATTCGTTATTTTTTATTATAATCCTTTTTTAATATACATAAAATGAGCCAAAAAGTGCCTCGCGACTTATGGAATATACTCCTCTTTGTTTGTTTGGCATTTAATTATATAGAAGTATAAGTGAGTATTACTTTTTATAAGTTACTTCTTTCGATGGTTTATGGCTAACTTTTTATTTAAAATTATCTATTAATTTAAATTATTTTTTTCTTTTCTTTTATTTAAACAAGTGATTTTTATACGTATTTAATTTGAATTTCGTGTTTTTTCGTGATTTTTGTCTTAGCGTGACAATGTTTTGGCTGTCATCTTTGAGCATTGTTGTTTTGGTTTTACGTCTTGTTGTAATGTTCATTAGTTTAAAATTAACAATTAACTTCGATCTAATGCATATTCAATCAATGACTTTGAGATAACTTTACAACTTTGAAAGCATAAATATATACTAGACAATTTAATTTTATCATATTTGTAAACTTTGTCACATTTATATATATTTTATTATTTAGTACTATTAACAAATGCGTTGTGAATTTGTTTGTAGATTCACCCATTTTATTTTAATAACTTTGAATTATATTGTTTTCGATTAAAGTAGTTTTCACCAATTTGAATAAATAAATATCGTTTTCGAGTAAAAAAAAATTACTTCCTTTGTCCCCCATTAGTGTGAAGACATTACTAACATGTTTGTTTTCATGAATAAAAAATAAAAGTTCTAAAATTTTATTTGATTGTTTATAATTTTAATTATTTAATTGATAAAAATTATAAAATTTTAAATAAAAATTGATTAGAAGATAAAAGTATTACACTACAATTTAATATCTTTTTATTTTTTATGATAGATACTTTTTAAATTTTATTAAATAAATAAGGATATGTCTAAATAAAATAATTTAAATCAAAGATAAAAATTAGAGAAAAATATCCCTTTTTCTTTTTTTTTTAATACCAAAATGTCTTACCCCCAGTTATATATATCAGATTGCACTACTTTTTGGGTCCAACCGGAGGTCGCTGACCCATAGTGCGACCAGCTGAAGACCACTCTGAAATGGACCTAGTTGGAGGTCGCTAGCCCAGGGTGTGACCTCTTACTAGGGTTAATTTTGTTGTTGTTGGTCGTTTTATGCATTAATATATTAATAGATAATTAAATTAATAAATTATTATAATAAATAATACATTAATAAATAATAATAATAATAATATTACTATTATTATGAAAAATAATTAAAATTATAAATAGTAATTTATATTATAAATTTCAAAGAAAATACATTAAAAATACAATTGAACAATTGTTTATTTAATGAATTAAAACTATTTATAATATTTAAAAAAAACAAAATATTAATAAATAATAATAATAATAATAATTTGCTACTTACCAAATCGTACAATTTATGATTAATCAATTTGCTAAAATTAATTTGCTACTTACCAAATTTGCGATTAATCAATTTGTCACTTACCAAATTGTACAATAGATTAATTTTGTCATTTAATGATTAAATTAATGATATATCACAAATTACTAAAATTAATTTTCTCATTAAATGTGATTTAGTAAATTGATTCATTTTCTCATTAATTAGTAAAGTAATAAAAGTTAAAAAATGAACATAATTTAATCATTTTATATATAGATATTTTTAAAATACCTTTGGAAGATGAATATATTTTATTTTATTTTATTTTTTGAGATAAATTAACAATACATTAGTATACAATATATTACTTGATTTTATCTCAATATATCAAAAAAATTGTTTAATGTGATTGGTAATGTAGCAATATATATATATATATATATCAAAATTAATGCAGTTGAATAAATGTGACAAAACAAACAAGGAAATGCATATTCATTTTACCAATCACACAAATAAACTTTTTTGATATTAAATCAATTTGTAAATTAATAAAAAAAATTAATCAATTTACCAAATCATATTTAATGAGAAAATTAATTTTAACAATTTGTGATTAAACATTAATTTTACCATTAAATGAGAAAATTAATGAAAATATTAATCAATTATACAATTTGGTAACAAATTAATTAATGCAAATCGTCCAATTTGGTAAGTAGCAAATTTGTTAAGTATCAAATTATTTTAGCAAATTTACTAATCATAAATTGTACAATTTGGTAAGTAGCAAATTATTATTATTATTATTATTATTATTATTATTATTATTATCATTTATTTTTTAAATATTATAATTATTTTTATTTATTAAATAAACAATTGTCCAATTAGTATTTTTAATGTATTTTCTTTGAAATTTATAAAATAATTTACTATTTTTAATTATAATCATGTTTAATAATAATAATAATAATATTATTTATTAATGTATTATGTATTATTATTATTTATTAATTCAATTATTTATTAATATATTAAATTAATATAATAATGCATAAAACGACTCAAAAATAATTAACTTTAGTAAGAGGTTGTCCCCTCGGCCAACGAATTCAGACTAGGTCCATTTCAGAGTGGTCTTCAGTTAGTCGCATCATGGACTTGCGACCTCTTATTAGACTCAAAAAATAGGACAATTTAGTATATAAAACTGAGAGTAAAATATTTTAATTTAAAAGAAAAAGAAAACAAGATATTTCAGAAAAAAATCAAAAATATCACATCAAAATTAATATTTTTTTTATAGAAGTTATAGATTAAGTACAAGAAGAATTGTAAATAAATTAAAAGTGTACCAACTCTATATACTTCGTTATCTTTATTTATTATTTGGTGTTAACTAGTTCCTATACTTTATTCTAGTTCCTCGGAAATTACAATCTAAATGACGTAGGTATTAACTTTTGTTCTTTTTAATGCAACTAATGTCTCGCATATTTATTAGAAAGGAAACTCTTGTGCGAATACAGTGATTTCTTTTAGAATTTTATTTGTATGCTTCACTTTGTGAGATTCAACTCCTTCTTTTGGCTAACTTTTTATTTTATCATTTTTTTATTGTTTTTGTTTCTTATTTTGGGTGTCAGGTTTATATGTCCTTAGGATTTTTTGTTCTTTCCTTCTTTTTGGGTTAGGTTTATAAAATAAGCATTTAAATGTTTTTCAGGTTGATTTGGAGGTGTAAACTTAATTGGTATGACCAATCATTTTTTATCCTACTAGTTTTGGCTTAAAATAACTACATTTATCCCTATTCCTAACATTTTCTTGTAAAATTGAAAGATATTCTCTCTCCGTCATGAGTCAAAATCCGAAGAGGAGTTGGGCCATTATATGGTTAGACCAGAACAAGACCCACATGTGAGAAGTAAGAAAAATAGCGTTAGACTAAATAGATGAATAATTGTGTCATGGATTAGATAATGGTGAGTGTGATTGTCTATATAAAAATAAGATCTTTTAAAAATATCATATGAATTCTCAATAGTATATTATCGTTAGATTTACATCGTGGTAGGAGGAATATTTTTACACTTGTCAACAAAAATCCAACACTATAAAAGTAAAAAATTCAATAAAAGTAAAAAAAAATTATGTAAATTGATAGGTTACTCCACTTACATAACACTTCTTTTTTTAAGTGCATTTTATAATTAATTTCATCTTACTAAATTTGATTCTCTTACTCTCTCTCTATCTCTTAATATTTGAAGTATAATTTTAGAAAAAGAATATACATTCTTGACAAGTTTAATGTAAATAGTAAATACTACTTTTCTTAATTCTTGTGTATTGGTCATAATAATGATATATTTTAAAAAAACATTTAAAAATTTTAAATAATATAAATTTGTTGGTTTTAATTATTTTTATTTTCACTTCTTATAATCAGTGGTAGATAGAGTATTCGCTTAGGGGTAGGATTATAATAAAATAATTTGTCTTATATAAAATGACATTTTTTATAAAATATTTTTCTTTTGACTAACCAAGTGGTTGGGTTCAATATTTGTTATTGAACTTCGGTTGCAGATTGATCGTTTGGCGGAATTTCAAATTCAGAGGAAGAATTACAATTGTTGTCTAATTATATTCAGAGAACTATATTATGTAAATATTATTACAATATATAGATTTCTCTCAAATTTTGAATGACTTTTATTATATCCATACTCTCCAAAATTAATATTTGAACTACATTTCACAACACTCTAACAAACGAGTATAAAAGAAAAGAATCAAATACAAATTTAAAGTGTTTATGACTATTTCAAATTGTAATAAAAAAATTAGAACCATATATATAACATTGATTTTCCTTTGCCTCAACAATTCCAAACAATGTGAGACTTTTTCAAATCATCAGTTTCAACAAACCTAGCAATCTCCACCTTAATGTAAATTGATGCATCTTCAACTTTCATTGTTTGCACTGACAATCATAGTTCAAAAAACTATCATACTCCACCATAAAAAGTATTCTCCACTTGTAGTTAAACTACTCCAAGACTTTCCACTTGAAGTAAAATCACTCCAAGAATTTCTACTTGAAGCTAAACCACTTTACGAATTTTTTCTCCATGACAAAAACCATGCAAAAAAAAAAAAATGATGCAACTTCTATGTTGGATTTCTCAAGAAGTTCTTTAGCAATTGACATAATATCATAGTACACCTTGCATCAATGTCAATCAATGTCCATGTGCTAATCAACACCTTGTGTAATCATAATAACATCAACACATATTTGACTTGAATTTTACTCAAGCCAAAATTGTTTCTTCCATCAAATTTATCTAAGGCAAACTTCACAATGAAACTTGACATATTGTAATCCTACACCAAATAGGTTCTCAAGCAAGAGAAGTGAGCCACAAAGGACCACTTAATAACCAAGTTTTTCCTTAGACAAAACTTTGTCTAAATAACACTTCTACAATATAACATTTCTTTTCTAATGCAGAAGATAAAATAAAATTGCAACTGTAACACCCTAAATTTTATATTAAACTATTTTATTAGTTAAATACGATTTTAAATAATTAATTTAATATTAAAATTATTTTAGAATATATGATAATAAATTTTCTGATTAATTTTTGTTATATAGATGATTTCTATGATGTGCTAGTTTTATAAATCTTAGATTACATCAGCAATATAAATAATAAATATTATATTTTATTATTTGTATATATTTTTAAAAAATAATAGTATTTAACCGTAATATATATATTTTAAATAAAAATATTTTATATGATTTTACGTGTATATACGTGTACACAATTAATGTAATACTTTTAAGTGCACTTGACTGATGTTAAGTATGCACGTAGTTATATTTCAATTTATAACTACTTTTTATTTTTAATTATTTTTTTTATAAATAATTATCTTGAGATATTAGTGATATTGTATTTAATTTACTTTATTTTTATATATTTGTTATGACATTGTGATTTTATATATCTTTATTAAGATTTAGTAATTAATATAAAGTGTTGATGTTTATATTTATTTATTTCTAATTTCGACTATTGTCTAATGATGGTAATATTTTAATTTGAGTATTTGGAAAAAATAAATATTATTATAGGGATTATTTTAAATCTGAGATTTTTGGTTATTAATGTATTTTTAAAAAAATAATTATTTTTATTTATAAATTATTAGTTTTGAAATAGTAATAATGCTTTTATTAATGAAATTGTGTTTTAATAAAATAAAATAAAATAAGACTAGTAAAACCTAAAAGGAGACCAATGGGTTTAATAATCCTAATTGTTAATAAAATAAAACAAACAAAAAAGGGAAGAGAGTTGGAAGGGCAGCCGTAAAACCAAAGAGGAAACACAACAATAACCCTATACACCGGTGATCGAT
The DNA here is from genome assembly GCA_002896215.2 of Cicer echinospermum. Classification (NCBI taxonomy): domain Eukaryota; kingdom Viridiplantae; phylum Streptophyta; class Magnoliopsida; order Fabales; family Fabaceae; genus Cicer; species Cicer echinospermum. The sequence continues at coordinate 31,407 of PGTU02000053.1, read as the reverse complement.
AACTGTCCCAAAAAACTTTCTCTATTTTCACCCAAATTTGAGTATGTTGTTTCTTTTATTTAGTTACTCAATTACACATGATTTTCCTGATTTTTAACAACCCCAATTTCTCTCTAAAATACCCGACTTCTCTGTTTGTAGAATTCGTTATTTTGCACCGTTCTTCTTCACCGTAAGTCCGATTTGAGTGACATCAACGCCAAAACGACCGTGTGAAAAGTGGCTATATTATCCACTAATTGGTTTTCTGATTTCTGTTAATTTTTCTTGACCGGTTTTCGAATTTATTTTTTTAGAATGTTTTCACATAATTTATTTTTGAAGTTTACTCATAAACTGTCGAATTAGATCGATTGAAGGACAAAAAGTCAATGAACAAAGGCTGTTTGCTCATGGAATCGTATTCGTGTGTAAAAGTGTCAAAATAAGGTAAGGAGTGAGAGAGCGTTTGAATTCATGAATATAATATATTGTGAGATGAACGGAAAAATCGTATTTTCCAACGATTCCTCCAGGACTCGCTACGTATGGAAGTAGTCCTCGAGGGATAAATTAATTAATGAGCAAATATGGAAGTTGTGAGATTAAAATATAGAATAGAAATATTTGTAGGGTGTTGATTGATTTAATTTCTTTGAACATGTGATATTAATATTATTGTGATATTGGGTGTCAAATTAAATTTATATATATGTGTGATTAGATGAGTTTATGTGATGTGATAACAAAAAATGGATGTGGTGTGATAATTTTATGTAATGATGATGATGTACAATTAATAATTATGATGTTATAAATTTGTGATAAGTTTATGTGATAAATGTTTGATTGATGATAGTGATGCTATAAATTTGTGATGAGTTTATGTGATGATGATGATAGTGATGTTCTAAACCGTGATGAGAATGTTGAATTAACTCCATAGTTGATGAAATAATGGTGATTTCAGTTTGTGTTTGAGATGACAGTTTTAATGGAGTATCATATACCAACGAGTGGAGAAAATAAATATTGTGAATTTGTAAAGTGGAGATTATTTTGTCATCATATAGGTAGGGTATGACAAGCCTAGTGATTCCGGGGAAGTACAACTGAATGAGCCTGATCGTGGCGATCTGTTGTCGAGCCTTAAGGCAAGATTGTTAGACCTTGGAGGTATATAGGTAGGGAATTCCTAGGTGACTTCGAGGTAGCACTCCAAATGTCGAGAGCTACCACACAACACACGTTTACCTTGACTGACACTTATATGTGTCTCGGGTTGAGTTGAGGGGATCTATGAGGACAAGACCAATTTGAATTGTCCGCCCACTGGGATGGTGACATAGTATCAAGCCTCCTAACCAAGTACTTCAGAGTTAGAATGGTACCACATTGTGAAGTAGAGTCTAAGCTCATGCATAACATTGCATTTTATTGTAATTGTTTTGTTGTTATTAATATGTATCGTGTGTGGTGATAATTTCTCTTTGACAATTTGATGTTACAGTGTAATCTATTGATTTTCCATGAGTGATTTTGATCTTTTAATATGATATTTTCTTGATGGAATATTTGTGTAATGATATGGTTCTATTATGATTATTTGCGTGTTCTTCTTACTTATATTATACTGTCATCATGATTTCGAAACTCACCTCATTCGTTGTTTGTGTTTGACTGACTGGGCCTTGCGTTTGCGAAATCGCATTTATTACAGGTTAATGAGTCTTCAAGTTCAAGTTTGGAAGAAACCCCGCTCTGATAGGTGATACCGGGAATAAGAGTTTTAATTTGTATTTTACTTATTTAATTTGAATCGAATATTTGTATGAAAACCTTAGAAGTACTAGTAAATTTTTAGAATTAAATCAAGTAATTATACTTAAATCAAGCTTATCGAGATTGCATTATTTTAATGGATAAAATAACTTTAAAGTGTTTTTATTTTTATTTTTCAGAAATGTGATATTCTAAATTAAATATAAAGTTTTTATTTTCTTAGAAATTTATTTTTATTTATCCGCTGCAAATTTTATAGGAATGTGATATAAGTTAGTATATATATTATTTTGGGATTTAGGGTGTCACATTAGTGGTATCAGAGTCTGGTTTCTCTAATCAGGTCGGGTGTTTTGAGTGTCGATTCAATGTGAGTCAAATGTCAGTCGTGTCAATTGTGTTTTCTTGTGTATTATTTATTTTCACTATCATGTTTTTTTTTCTCATTATATTATTGTGTTATGTGATGTATGCTTTTGTATAATTGTACATATTTTTGAAGTTACTAATTAACTATTTACTATCTTCTTACTCTAATTGTGTTGAGTCGTGGATTCTAAGTTCCTATTTAAGTGATTAAATATAATAGGAAATTATTTCTTAAAATTTAAGTTAATTTGAATTGTTGACATGATTGAGTTAATTACCTTTTGATTGGATTTCTGTTTATAACTTTTATATTTTGCTCTTTTGTTATAGTGGATAGTTAGAAATAAATTTTTCTATTGATGGGCTACTATATGTTTGAAATTATGAATTTAATCGATGTGATACTAATTATCGATTGATAGACCTTGTCTTTAAGGTCATTACATGATTAGTAAAGTTTTGATCTTGGTAATGAAGTCATTTTATAAAGTTAGCAGTGATATTGAAATATTAGGAAATTCATATTAATAATAATTATAATTATTGCATATTAGAGGTGGTAGAACTTAGATGTTAAAAAAAAAAAGGTGAAGGAGTTAGAGTTGACTTATTTTGTAAAATGAAAAATAACTTTTGTTTGAATTACTCTTTGATTATTTTAAAAAAATTAAAATGAGTTAAATTTTTATTGTTTATAAAGTAACAATAATCTATACTACTGATTTTATTTATTACTTAAAATAGCTGAAAATTTACACCATATTTTACTATGTATTGTTTTTAAGAAAATTAAGAAGATTTGTTGTTATGTTGGTTTAGAGGGGCTGATGTAAATATTGAATAGTGAGTGTGTTGGGATATTTCATATGGAATAATTGATTGAATCTGATATTATGAACTCATTAGAGTTTAACTTGATATTAGAGTTTTATATTTTAAGAACTTGTAAGACCCATAATTTTAAGGTATACTTTATGTATTTTTGTGTATTTTGGATTTTGGCTCGGAGGCTTTTTAGCCAAAGTTAATAATATTTTGGAGTTTATATGATCAAAAAGTTATTTTGAGGCCGATTAAAATTACTCATCGATAAATAAATTAAATTAAGTGCGGCGAATCCTTTACAGAGAATTTAAGGCCTTATGGGTGAAATTGTAATTTTAATAAATATCTAGATATTTTGAGATATTTGTTAATTTTAATTAATATATATAAGGTATATATGTTTGGAGGGAAAGGAAAAAGGAAGGAAAAGAAGAAAGGAAAGAAAATAAGTAAGAAAAGAAAATAGAAGGAAGGAAAAGGAAAGGAAAAACATTCCATCTTCTTCCTCCCCGCGGCTAACCATTTTCCCCTTCTTGGTTTGCTTTCTTTTTCGTTTCTTTTCTTCAGATTTGTAACCCAAGGTTGGGTGAGAGTTAGAACAAGGATTTCGCAACTCCACTCTTCCTCCCTGATTCGAAAATGAAGAAAAACGGTATTTGAGATCCAAACACAAACCCCTCCGTTTCTTCTAGATCCAAGCTTCATTTCGCGAAGAGTTAGAAGGGAAAGTTGCTCACTACCACGCTACGGTGCTAGGGGACCAATTTGGAGGCGACATTACGAGCGAAGATTTTACCGGCTTTACTCGCAGTACCGGAAAACCACGTTAAAGCTAACGCTAAGGTAAGGGCTTCTTCCAAACTTCTAGTTTGCATTAGGGACTTATATGTGGTTGTGTGGGAAGGAATTTGTTAGGGTTTAATGTATCGATTTGGGGAAAAACGAAACTAATGCGTTATGGGTAAAACCTTAGAGTTAGGTTTTGTTTATGTTGATGAATGGTTCGTGGTAAATGAATTTGAAGTCATGTGTATGATTATGAGTAAATGAAATTTGGATGTATCTGGGTGTTATGTTGCGTTGATTTGTGTTCGTTGTATTTGGCGTGTCCATACTTGATGTTTGTTAATTGGTGTGGTTGTTGTGAATTATGGTTTGAATGTGAGAGTATGTTTGAGTTTGTTTCCGTGGGAATTTGAAAACCATTAGAGTTAAACGAGTATTAAAAATGGGGAATCTTTTAATACCTCGGTTTACTTAATGTGCATTTGAGGAAAATGTTTAAGTTAACTGGGCGTTGAGAATGGGGAATCTCTTAATGTCTCGGTTACTTAACTATCGTTTTTGAAAATCATTTCGGTAAATGAGTATTAAGAATGGGGAATCTCTTAATGACTCGTTTACTGAATGTTTTGTGGGAAAATCGTTTAAGTCAAAAGTATATTAAGAATGAAGAATCTCTTAATATGTCTGTTTGCTTAACATTTTGTTTTGAAAATTATTAAGATAAATCGTATTTAAGACAGGGAATCTTTTATGATTTATTTATTTAATGTTGTTTGAAAGTCGTTTAAGTAAATGGGTTATTAAAATGGGATTATCTTTTGAATATTGCATTGTGATTGTAACGATTTGTTGCGAATGGATCTGTGTAGTGTCTCATGCATTCATCTGGGTAAATTGGTCGACCGTGTGTGAACCTTGGTAAACTGTACTGACCCGTGATAGGTGGTACGTTTACGATTTACATTTTGGTAAATCGTGTTGACCCGTGATAGGTAACACCTTGGTAAACTGTACTGACCCGTGATAGGTGGTACATTTACGATTTACGTTTTTGGTGAATTGTGCTGACCCGTGATAGGTGGCACCTAGGTAAACCCTCGGTAATTGGTACTTTGGCCTGCGATAGGCGGTACAATAATGATTACGGCCCTTCGAGGAGGGTTTTGGTTTGGAATTCCGATCCATGCATTTGGCATATACGCATTGCATTTAGGGTGCTTGGCACGCGAGTCGTATTTGATTTGAGTGGTATGATTGAGTGATTTGAATTTTGATTTATCGTGGTAATGCGTTGAAAATGCTAAGTGTTATGTTTTGATTTTTTGTGTGTAAGTATGATGGTATCGAGATCCCAATTATCGTGGTAATCGCGTAGGAATTGCTAAGTGTTATGTATTGATTAGCATGTGTGCGTGCGATGGATGCAAAACTATTTCGAAAACCAATTCGTCGTGGTGATTTGTGTGGGTTTGCTAAGTGTTAAGTTTGGAGTTATGTGTGAGTGTGATTGAATTAGTTTAAGTATTTTTGGAAGAATAAGCAGGAAATCGATTTCCCAATCGATTGAATGAGTTGCAGGAAGTTCACTATTTGAACCTAATCGATTTGCCAATCGATTGTATAAATATATTCTTTCAAAATCTTTTAAGAAATCGATTTGGAAATCGATTGGCAGAGAGGTAGGAACTCAGCAAAACTGCCAAAATCGATTTGGAAATCGATTTGGCAAACAGGGACTCATCAGAACTGACAAAATCGACTTAGAATATGATGGCATGCCAAAACTCAGCAGAGCAAAAACTGACCAAATCGATTTGGCAATCGATTGGCTCAGTAGAAATCCTTATTTTGAGTTAGATTATCGATTGCTCAATTGATTTATTAATGCTTTGGTCAGTTATGTATTACTTGATGGTTTGAGAACTTCATTTTGATTTCATTTTTAATTGGCAAGCATTACATGAACTTTTAGCATATGAGAAATCCTTTTAAGGTGCATGCTTAGTTGAAAGGTTATTTTGTGCATTTAAAACTTAATGTTATGTGTTAACTGTTATTTTTTGGTTGGTGACCCTTTACAATTTTGTGGAAATCTGGGCTTTGCCCTCAGATGAGAGTCAGGACGGTCCTACCGGTTCGTACCCTACGGACGGGAATGGAGATGGGAACGCGTGACTGCAGTTACGTTAGGAGGATCTCACGGGGCGCGTGGAGATACTCAGGGCGTATAGCTTTTTGGTAGGATGATCAGATTAGGATGATGTATAGGGACTAGGTGTCCTTCTTTTTGGATTGGAGTATTTTTAGTTTGGAAAACTGTATTTATACTAATATTATCAGTTCGACTCCTTATGTGAATGGGTTCCATGTACCATTTATGGTTGTGTAAATGTTTTGGATTTATAATTGGAGAAACTTTTCCGCTGCTTGTAAATTATAATGACTCAGTTATTTATCCAAAGACATTTCTTTATCTATTTCTCTGTTGTAGTTTTAATTACTTTTGAAAAAAAATATACCCTCGCTTTGAAAAATGGGGTGTTACAGAACTCATTAGTGATTTATATTCACATGATAAAATGTCTACTAATTGAGAAAGAGAAGGAAAAGAAAAAAAGGTATTTTAAAGCGTGGATTTTAATTTTAAATCACTTGAAAGTGTTGATGGTTGTATCTAAATGATTAATGTTTTCGATATTGCTTTTGAAATCAATTTAGGACATTCTTCATGGTTTTGAAATAGTATAAAATTCATATTATTAGCAATAGTAATTCTTGAATAATCAAGTTTGGTTGAATTTTTATAGTTAGACTTTTAGAAACAAAAATTTTGAAGGGATTAAGTTGAATTATTTATAAAAGAAATATTTTATGAAGTGATTAATTGTTGACTTATTTAAGAGATTATATTGTGTTGGAGTTGTGTTGATTCTTAAAATAATAATAAAAATATATATTTAATGATGATTTATTTAAAATTTAGATTAGTCACGCAAGAGAAAAATAATTTACGCCAAGTTTACTATGTGCTGTTTTTTTTTAAAAAAAAATCTAAAAATTTGTTGTAAAAATAGTTTTTAGAAATCAGGAAAAAAAAGAATATAACTATTTTAGAAGTCTTGGTGAATTAGAAAATTTTGCATCTAATTCTATATACATGATTTGATTTGATTACAAAATATAGGTTGAAAAAAAAAAGATTTTAAGAGTGCTTAAATATCTTGAGAGGTATTTTGGTGGTCAAGATATTGGTGAAATTTTAGTAATCTTATTGATTTGAAAAGTAATTAAAAAAAATCGTAACATTTATTAAGAAGTAATTCAATGAAATGTTTGAAATTATGCAACAATATTATTTTATGGTATTAAAAGATTAGTGATCTTTTTAAAATAATTTAAGTGTTTGAAATCAAATGTTAAAGTATTGATTAACTACTAAAATGATTTATGTACTACAAAATTTATTTTAGTTTTATGATTGTTTTATTAACTTTGAGTAAAAATAGTTGCTTACTTTACCTGCTAATTGAAAAATCTTTGTTTCAATCTTTGTTAAATTATAAAGATTGATTAAAAGAAAAGTTAATTAATAATTTAATTGTGATAAATTGATAGTTATTGGATTGTTACGAGGATAATCTACATCATGATACCAATTATTGGATTAGTTATATGCATGTATATGATTATGTAAATATGAAATTGTTTGTGTTTCAAGTGTTCTAATTTTTGGGAATTAGTGTATAAAGTTAGAGTAGTCGAGATCATTTAAAAATGGAATAGTTTTATATTTCTTCAATCGAATTATTGGTTATATATTGATCTTAGTGTCATTTCTTTTGTTGTTGTAATTAGTTGTAAATTACAAATAAATTATTGTGAAGGTGTAATTAAGTGAATTTTTAAATTGAAGTAAGGAGTAGGAGTTGTGGCGCCGCCTTCGCACTCCTAGATCATGTTAAAGATAATTTTAATTACCCATGTTTGAATTTGAGTGACTACAGTTATGGTTATCTTAAGTAGTTGACTACATGAGTAGGAGGGACTAGCTACCCGATGACTCATCGTCAATAAAAGAGACAACGATAACTCATTATTTTGTTAAAAGTACCTTTTAATTTTATTTTTAAATAATTAAAAAGTATGTTCATTGCTTATATCAATTGAATGAATTTAATTATTAAATGTATGTTATTGGAAAATAGTATCTCTATCATTACTTTTTTTCCTTGATTATATATATAATATGTTTTTATAGAGTAATTGATTGTAATTCTATTATAATGTTATTAAGTTTGTTAAGTGTGTTATAATGATATTTTAATTGAAAGCTTTACTCTCTCTTATGTCAGACTAAGTTAATTTGTTAATATGTTTAAGTGATATGATTTATACTTTATTTTAAGGAGTAAAATTAAGTAATATTTGGTTTGATAGAGAAATAGTTGAGAATTGACAATGTACTTGGAACGTGTTTCATTTTAACCAATACTAACGAACTACGTTATTATTGACAAAATCTATATGTTATGTTTTAGATGTAAATTATAGTGCTAGTAACGACTCTTATGGTATTTTATTTCATAATTGAATGGTAAAATGTGATAGAGTAGGTTTTCTTTCATAATATAGTAATGATATAAGTATTAATCGTGTTAATTGATTTATTTGTTGTCATGTTAGTCAAATATCATGCTATGTTAGTTGAATTTACAATGATGGTTGCTTAATTGGAGATTGAATGTCTTAAATATGTTTATAGACTAAAGTTTGAATCTTGGAGGGTGGTAAGTTAGATATTAAGTTACTCACCGTAAAGTTCGAGGGACTAAATTCTTTAACAAGGGGAGAATTGTAACACCCTAAATTTTATATTAAACTATTTTATTAGTTAAATACTTAAATAATTAACTTAATATTAAAATTTATTTTAGAATATATGATAATAAATTTTCTAATTAATTTTGTTATATGTAGATTTTCTATGATGTGCTAGTTTTATAATCTAGATTATATGAGCGATTATAATAAATAATATTTTATTATTTGTTTTTTAAAAAATAATAGTATTTTAGTGTAATATATATTTTAGAGAAAAAGATTTTATGCGATTTTACGTGTATATACGTGTACCCAATTAATGTAATACTTTTAAGTGCGCTTGACTGATGTTAAGTATGCACGTAGTTATATTTCAATTATTTATAACTATTTTTAATTATTTTTTTATAAATAATTATCTTGAGATAGTAGTGATATTCTGTTTGATTTACTTTATTTTTTATATATTTGTTATGACATTGTGATTTTATATATCTTTATTAAGATTTAGTAATTAATATAAAGTATTAATATTGTATTTATTTATTTTCTAATTTCGACTATTGTCTAATGATGGTAACATTTTAATTTGAGTATTTGAAAAAAAATAAATATTTATTATAGCGATTATTTTAAATATGAGATTTTTGGCTATTAATGTATTTTAAAAGATTAATTATTTTTATTTATAAATTATTAATTTTGAAATTGTAATGATGCTTTATTAATGAAATTGTATTTTAAAAAAATAAAATAAAATAAGACTAGTAAAACGTAAAAGGAGACCAATGAGTTTGATTCATGTATGAATCCTAATTGTTAATAAAATAAAACAAACAAAAAAGGGAAGGGAGTTGGAAGGGCAGCCGTAAAACCAAAGAGGAAACACAACAATAACCATATCGTTTGACATCGGTGATCGATAACTGTCCCAGAAAACTTTCTCTGTTTTCACCCAAATTTGAGTATGTTGTTTCTTATATTTAGTTAGTCAATTAAACATGATTTTCTAGATTTTTAACAACCCCAATTTTTCTCTAAAATTCTCAAATTCTCCGTTTGTAGAATCCGTTATTTTGCACCGTTCTTCTTCACCGTAAGTTCAATTTGAGTGAAATCAACGCTAAAACGACCGTGTGAAAAGTGACTATATTATCCACTAATTGGTTTTCTAATTTTTGGTAATTTTCCTTGAGCGATTTTCGAATTTATTTTTTTAGAATATCTTCTCATAATTTATTTTTGATGTTTATTCATAAATTGTCGAGTTAGATCGGTTGAAGAACAAAAAATCAATGAACAAGGACTATTTGCTCATGGAAACGTATTCGTGTGTGAAAGCGTCAAAATAAGGTAAGGGGTGAGACAACGTTTGAACTCATGAGTATAATATATTGTGAGATGAACGGGAAAATTGTATTTTCCAACGATTCATCCGAGACTCGCTACGTATGGCAGTAGCCCTTAAGGGATAAATTAATTAATGTGCAAATATGGAAATTGTGATATTAAAGTATATAATATAAATATTTGTAGGGTGTTGATTGATTTAATTTCTTTGAATGTGTGATATTGATATTATTGTGATATTGGGTGTCGAATTAAATTTATATATATGTGTGATTATATGAGTTTATGTGATGTGATAACAAAAGATTAATGTGTTGTGATAATTTTATGTAATGATGATGATGTATGATTAATAATTGTGATGTTATAAATTTGTGATAAGTTTATGTGATAAATGTTTGATTGATGATAGTGATGCTATAAATTTGTGATGAGTTTATGTGATGTTGATGATAGTGATGTTCTAAACCGTGATGAGAATGTTGAATTAACTCCATAGTTGATGAAGTAATGGTGATTTCAATTTGTGTTTGAGATGACGATTTTAATGGAGTATCATATACCAACGAGGGGAGAAAATAAATATTGTGAATTTGTGAAGTGGAGATTATTTTGTCATCATATAGGTAGGGCCTGACAAGCCTAGTGATTCCGGGGAAGTACAACTGAATGAGCCTGATCGTGACGGTTTGCTATTGAGCCTTGCAAGATTGTTAGACCTTGGAGGTATACAGGTGGGGAATTCCTAGGTGACTTGGAGGTAGCACCCCAAATGTCGGGAGCTACCACGCAACACACATTTACCTCGACTGACACGTATATGTGTCTCAGGTTGAGTTGAGGGGATCTATGAGGACATGGCCAATTTGAATTGTCCGCCCACCTGGATGATGGCATAATATCAAGCCTCCTAACCAAGTACTTCAGAGTTAGAATCGTACCACATTGTGAAGTAAAGTCTAAGCTCATGCATAACATTGCATTTTATTGTAATTGTTTTGTTGTTATTAATATGTATCGTGTGTGGTGATAATTTCTCTTTGACAGTTTCTCATTCATTTTTAAAAAGATAATATATATATATATATATATATATATATATATATATATATATATATATAATGTATATGTAATAAAAATTAATAATAGTATTTAAGTTATGGAGATAATGAAATATAATTAATATTGTATACTATTATCATATTAAAATAACCAGACATTTATATTAAATAAATCTAAGAGTAATTTATTTAATGAGTTTTTCTTTTAAAAATTACTTATGTAATTAATTGCAATTTTGGTATCTCTTATTTTTATCAATTTGTAGAATTAGTTCATTTATTTTAAAATTCAACATTTTATTTTTTAACTTATAGCGTCATACATAAAAAATAAATATAATGGAGAAAAAAGTCGGTATACCGTTTGAACAAAAAAAAGCACTTTGACTAAGTTGAACTAAGATGACCACATCTATTTTCTTTTCTTTGAGAATAACTAAGGGATGAGGTCTAGTCCGTCTAATGCAATATAGAGATCATCTCTTTGAGGAGGATAAGTAAGGGAGTAAACCGAGTATAATATTTCTTATTCATGGAGGAGGACATGTGACTCAGTTTCAAAAATAACATTACAAATACCTTTATCACGAACAAATAAAACACCACTGCGAAAAATCGACATTTCCGAAAATAAAGAACTACTGAATGTCACTTTATAGTAGAAACCATTGATGAACTCGCCATTATGTTCGCAAAGGATTCCCCGACAAGCTGATGAGCCATCACTATGGGTGTAAACACCATCATCGATCATCTTCATAACCTTTATAGGGGGTTTAGTCAATGCTTTTTGATTATGGTTAATCAAGTTTTGCTTTAGAACCTTACTTTTGATCAACGAGTTATGAATAAAGTCAATTTGATTAACAATGTATTGTCACAAATCACTCCTCATATTTGCCACAAATCATTTCCACACTAAATAACATTTTCCATGCCCAACAGATGTTTTCATTGTTGTTGTGAGTAAGATTCCATTCAACTCAAGTATAAGTACTAAGGCTAAATAATTTACTCCATGATTTAGACTTAATAACTCTATTTCAAAGTATTTGGACATCTTCGCAAACTATTACAGCATGCATAAGGGTCTTAGGTGCAAAGAGGCAATACTGACAAATGTCGTTAGAGGTCATGCCTTTATGACATCTCTCAGCATTTGTCTCATGGTTTTGAGGCCAACACTGACAAATATTGAGCCAACATGGTCTCGTGGTTTATGAGATCATTATAGGTTGACTTGAGGGTAAATTGGTGTCAGTGGTTGTAAGTCATGTTGGAAAATTTGAAGAAGCATCAGTTGGAGATTTCAGATATTGAATTTTTTCACATATTGACTCAGGAAGAATTTGTTGCAGTTTACTCCAATTTTAATTGGTACCATTGGTGTAGGTCGATATAGAAAACTCAAATTCTCTAGGTGGAATGGCTTGAAGTATTGGGAGATATCCAATGATCCTTCTAAAATTTAGTAGAATTACCATCACAAATAACCCATCACACATTACATTCATTATTGAGCCACACTTCACAAATATTCCTTAAAGTATTAGAAGAAATTTTGCATTGTTGGATAAAAGGATATTCATTATACCACAATTATACTTGGCTTGGACTAGTTGAACCCAAAATTTATTTATGTCTGCAACTAGTTGCTAAATAAGTTTAGTCATATATGCTTAATTAAAGACATTGAGATTATTGAAGCCAAGTTCATCTTCATGCTATGGCTTGCAAATTGTTTTCCAAGAGATCAAATACCATGCTCGTTGTTCAATTGTACTACCCTAGATGAAGTTGCAATATAATCTCTCAACTTCTTCACAAATAGAACTAGGAATTAGACAATTTTTTGGCAAGTGTACCAAACCGTTCAAATAATAATAATGATAAGTAAAATTGTCTACACGAGAATCGTTATTAATTTAATTACGCAACAAAGTAAATAACACCTAGGTAAGTAAAATTTTATGACTGATTTATTAAAATGGAACAAACGTAAAAATAATTTGAGAAAAATCAATAAGAGAAAAACGATTAGAGAATTCGAATTACTTCCTTTTCACTATGTAATTATTTTTACTATGCAATTTTTTATTCACTATTTTAACAATCTAACTTATTTGATTACATCAAATTAACAAACTAGACTGAGACCAATTCCTTGGTTCAAAATATTTTTTTATAACATTGAACCCTAATTCCTTAAGTGATCGGACTTGTTACTCAAAGGATCTATGAACTGTAATTTCTTAAACACATGTTAATATTTTATATTTCTATAACAATATTGAAACATGAATATATATTTTGGTTTCGATGATTATAGCATATTTTTCAATAACAAAATTACTCTTAGGTTCAATTCTATGGTGATCAAGCACATAAAAGCATTAAGAGGAAAAATATATGAATAATCAAACTCGTTTTAATTGCATAAATAGCATAAGAAAACCAAAATTACATAGATTCAAGGAGGTTCATCTAACTCTGACCAATGAAAAAATTAGTTCATGATTAAGAACATAGTAACAATGAAGAAGATGAAATAACACATAAGAAAGATGGAATGAATCTTCACTTCTTGCTTTCTAAAGTGAAATCTTCAAGTTCCTAGCCTCCAAGATATGCCCAATATGATCTCTAATGCACCATAGGTCATAATCCTTGTAATTTTTTTGAGTTTTTAGCTTAAATAAGGTTTCAGAACGCGTGTTAGCACATTGTTACAATTTGATCGCATTGCTCTGAACAGAAAATTGGGCCACCAAATGCAGTATATCGCATCGCTGAGCGCAACGGCTGGCGCAATGCTCTGCAGTGTTACATAAACACATTTGTTCTTCTAAAATTGATATCCCTCTAATTTGATTTGCATTTTCACCCTTTAACAATCTAAATTGGGTTTTGATTTCTTCATAAAAGTTGTAGCTATGGATGTTAATTTTCATTTGAAGCTAATTTGAATTCACTTGGTCATCTACAACTCCATATATTAATTATTAAGATACTACAGAGAGGTCGTGTTGTTTTTTCACCAAAATTCAGCAATGCGCTAAACCAAAGAAACAAAACAAAATAGTACAAAATAGCTAGTTAATTGTGAAAATGAAAGCATAAACTCCATATTTTATTGAATTACTATTTATTCAAAATAACACTAAAACTAATATTAAATTCAAGAAATAAACTAAAAAATCGATTCAAAATGACACCAAAAATAATGACTAATGAAGGTTCATTAGAATTGACAAAGTTTGCATCACATAAGTAAGAATGCTAGATAGAGATGATTGACTAAGAGTGACTCTACTTGCAAATGAAATAGAGTTAGCTTTTTAATTTGTGAGTTTAGATCTTAGTATATCCAAGATAAAGAAGAATGAATCTTTTGAGACTTGTTGATGGATCAAAGGAACACCAAGATATGCTATAAGGTTTATAATTAGACCAATTCCAATACTTTGACTCAAAGAAGACGCTTCAGTAGTTGACATATGTTTAGAGAAAAAGACATTGAATTACTGCAAGTCATTTAGGTGGACATCAATATTATAAATTGGATACTTTTTCTCTATATATTTTTGTTAGTAAATTTAATGTATTTTATTTCATGTTATTAATATAATTTTTTTCTTCTTTTTTAATGTATTTTTAAAAAAATTTATAATATAATTTACTATTTTTAATTTTAATTATTTTTAATTATAATCATTTTTAATAATAATAATTTTTAATAACAATAATAATAATTTTATTATTATTTATTATTATTATTAAATTATTAATGTATTATTATTATTTATTAATTTAATTATTTTTCATTTATTAAATAAATAATAACAATTATTAAAATGATATAATAATTATTAAAACGGCAACAAAAAAAACATCACTTCACTCTTAAAAAATGATTATTGAATTGATGCAAAACTTATTTATTTATTTATTTATGGAGATGCAGTTCTTACGACATAATTTGGATTTGGAACAGTTTCTAACTATTTGATGTATGTGGTCATTGACAACAAACAAGTAACCTATATCGCTTTAAGCAGTTGATAGAAGAAAATTTACGACGTAACTGTTTAACAAAAAACTGAACTGTTAAAAATAAAATAATAATTTTATTCATTTTCCAGTCAATGTAATATATCTCCAAAACGAAAGACTAGACATTTCTTTAGTCAAAAAAGAAAAAAATTTAGACATTTCTCTTTCTTCATTAAACAACACATAAAAACATTAAGACCACACGTTAGAAAATAGAGGATTATTTAGTCAAAAAAAATTAAAGGACTAAATTAAATAAATTAGTATATTAGTAAACATATCAAGGAATTTTACTATGAGAATTAGAGTCTAAATATTATTATAAATGGTTAAAAATAAACTAAAACAAAAGTACGTTGACTTTTTCAATCATAATTATTGTTGTATGGTTTATTTAAAATTAAAACATTTCTCAGCTAATGAGTATATATAGAGTGCAATACTCCATAGGGAGAGACACAAAAACATAACAAATCACATTGTTCAACTATGGAATTGTCTTTGGTTTTGACAACCTTAACCATTGTCACCTTTATTTCCACAGTAACATCACAATCACCCATTCAAAATTTTGTGAGTTGTTTTTCTAAGTTCCATGAACCTTCACATTCCCCTATCACTGAAGTGATTTACACACCAAACAACAAAACATTCTCAACCATTCTAAACAAGCACCTACAAAACAAGAGATTTAAACTAGATTCAACACCGAAACCTTTGGCAATCGTAACTGCAAAAAATGCTTTTGATGTTCAAGCAACAGTTAAATGTGCAAAAAGTAACAACATTCAAATCAGAATCCGAAGTGGTGGTCATGATTATGAAGGTTACTCATATGTATCTGATGTTCCTTTTATTATACTTGACATGTTTCTTATAAATGGAATAAATATAGATATACATAATAAAGTAGCATGGGTTGAATCTGGAGCAACACTTGGTAAGCTTTATTATACAATTGGTAAGACATCCAATTTTTTTGGTTTCCCTGCTGGTGTCTGTTTTTCTTTGGGTATTGGGGGTCATTTTTCAGGTGGTGGGTATGGAAATTTGATGAGAAAATTTGGTCTTTCTGTTGATAATATTGTTGATGCAAAAATTGTTGATGTTAATGGTAAAATTCTTGATAGAAAAGCAATGGGGGAAGATCTTTTTTGGGCTATAACCGGTGGTGGTGGGGCTAGTTTTGGTGTCATTCTTTCATGGAAAATTAAATTAGTTTATATACCTTCTAATGTTACTGTTTTTGATGTGTCAAAAACTTTAGAAGAAGGTGCAATTGATTTAATTTACAAATGGCAATTAATTGCAACAAAATTGCCAAATGAACTTTTCATTAGACTGCAACCTATTGTAAAAATTGGTAAGGATGGTAAAAAAGTTGTGCAAGTTCATTTCATTGGTCAATTTTTGGGTACAACTGAAAAGCTTTTACCTTTGATTAATGAGAAGTTCCATGAATTGGGTTTAAAAACTAGTGATTGTCATCATATGCCTTGGGTTAATTCAACTCTATTTTGGTACGGTAAGCCAATTGGAACACCTCTTGAAGCATTGTTGGATGAACCAAAAGACACTTCAACAATCTATTTCAAAAGCCAATCAGATTATGTGAAGAAACCAATTCCAAAAGAAGGTCTTAAGGCCATATTTGAAAAAATGATTGAAGGTGATACTTTGTTTATGCAATGGAATCCATATGGTGGAAGAATGGGTGAGATATCGGCATCAGCTAAACCATTTCCTCATAGAAAAGGAAACTTGTTCTTGATTCAGTATCTTAATTATTGGCCTGAAGATACTCCTGGAGCTATTGAACGTCATGTTAATTTTTCCAGATCTTTTCTTCAATTTATGACACCTTATGTTTCACACTCTCCAAGGGAAGCGTTTTTTAATTACAGAGATGCTGATATTGGTGCCAATCTTCCAAGTAATGTCACCAAAATGGGAATTTCTAAAGTTTATGGAACTAAATATTTTAAAGATAATTTTAGTAGGTTAGTTAATATCAAAACAAAGGTTGATCCTCATAACTTTTTTAGATATGAACAGAGTATACCTACTCTTTCAGCTTTGTAAAATCAATTCATAAAGAAATAATTATTTTTCTTATATGAGAAAAATATATTTTGTATTGAACGTCATGTTAATTTTTCCAGATCTTTTCTTCAATATATGACACCTTATGTTTCACACTCCCCAAGGGAAGCGTTTTTTAATTATAGAGATGCTGATATTGGTGCCAATCTTCCAAGTAATGTCACCAAAATGAGAATTTCTAAAGTTTATGGAACTAAATATTTTAAAGATAATTTTAGTAGATTAGTTAATATCAAAACAAAAGTTGATCCTCATAACTTTTTTAGATATGAACAGAGTATACCTACTCTTTCAGCTTTGTAAAATAAATTCATAAAGAAATAATTATTTTTCTTATATGAGAAAAATATATTTTGTATTAAACTCATATATTTACGTATCATTCTTCTTCTAAGTATGATTGGATTTATTTATTTATTTTTATCATAATTAACTCTGCAATTTCACCATAATTAATTTACATAACGATATTACCTATTCGAATTTGAAGTATAACATATAAATCTAACAATACAAACATATTTGTTAATTAAACTAATACCTGAAAACAATTATCTCTATTTTCAATTATAGCTGTTGTCAAATTGGTATTCTCTTCCTATTTATAAATTAAAGTAGATTAACAAAAATTTATGTATTTTATCTAAATTTTAGACAAAATACATCACCTTTTGATAACTTACTTTTATTTTAAAATTACAGTAAAAAAATTGTATTTTTTTATTTATTATTATATATCCTATTTTTCAAAATTCTACACTAAATTGTCTAAATAAAATATCAAATTATCCTACTTTCTGAACGAAATCGCATCTTGTGACTTGCTAAAGAAAACTTTTTTTAGGCCTAGTAGGAGGTCGCATCCTAGACATGCGACCATGTACTCATGTAAATTTTTTTTTTCAATTTTATTAATTTAGTTATTGATTATTTAATAAATTAAAATGATAAAAAATATTTAAAAAATCAAAATACTATTAATAAAATAAAATAAAATATATTAAATTGAAGAAGAAGAAAATACGGTTGACAAATTTTAATGTGTTATATTATTTCAATAACTCTCTCTTTCACAAAGAAAGTATTATATTATATTAGCAATTCGCTTCTATTTTGTAAATAAATTTAAGTTATTTTAACAACTTTGTATATAAATTAGCAACTTAATTATATTTTCTTAAAGACTTCCTCCTATTTTTCTCCGGATCAAATAAATAAAAAATAATAATAATAAAGTAAATTATATTAATAAAATACAATACATTAAATTGAAGAAACAAAATACGGTAAATTAAAGAGAGAAAATACCACAAATTAAAAGAAAAAAAATAATATATTAAATTTAAATTAATGTTTTCCATCAAAATATCTTTGAGTTTCACATCTAGACGGTCGTCGAACTCATCTATATAATAATAATAATAATAATAATAATAATAATGATAATAATAATAATAATAATAATAGTAATAATAATAATAATAATAATAATAATAATAATAATAATAATAATAATAATAATAATAATAATAATAATAATAATAGAAGGAAATCTTTAACATAATATAATTAAGTTGTTAATTTATCTGGGAAAACAGGAAACAGTTGTTAAAATAATTTAAATTTATCTACAAAATAGGAGGAGTTGTTAAGATAATATAACATGTTAAAATTTGTCAATCACATTTTTTTTTCTTCAATCTAATTTATTTATTAATAGTATTTTAATTTTTATATATTTTAATTATTTTTAATTTATTAAATAATCAATAACAAAAAAAAAAAATGGAAGAAATTCTTTTTACATCATTACATAGTCGCACCCCAAGATTCCCCAAGATGCGAACTCCTACTTGCCCTAAAAAATAAATTCTTCAACAAACAGATCTGGGATGCGATTAAAATTTTTTAAGAGTTCAAAAAATAGGACAATTTAATATTTTATTTTCAATAGGAGACAATTTGTATAGAATTTTGAACAATAAGATATAATAATAATAATAATAATAATAATAATAATAATAATAATAATAATAATAATAATAATAATAATAATAATAATAATAATAATAATAATAATAATAAATCCTAAAAAATGACTATAGACAATCCATTTTTATAAAACAATAGGTCAAAGACATCAAATACAATGGTCAGTCAGCAACCAAATTTCAGACAGATCACATACTTTTACAAATTAGTAATTCTGTCGACAACACTCAACAAAGAGATTAATTTTTATAAAACATCGGTCTAATACTTTTTATAGTATCAATTAATCATATACATTCATTTGTATGATTTATAAGATAGAAAAAATTAAAATTAAATATTTTTTATTATCTAACAGTTGTGATTAGTTGACAGTATTTTATATTATTAGAGGATATCAATTAAATCCTTCAACAAATAAGTTATATACTAGAACTAAGACCTAGGCGATGTGCGTGAAGATAATTATCATAATTAATATTTTATCACTAGTGCATGTGCCAAAACATGTTCCTAATATTTCGTAGATAAAAAAATAATACAATTTTATTTTCCTAATAATTCATTTCTATTTTTTCTACGATCTAATAAACAATAAAAAAAAATAAAAATAATAATAAAATATTATTAATATAATAAAAAAAAATAATGTGTCACTTCTATTTTTTAAATACATTAGCAATTTAAGTATATTCTGTTAATGACTCACTCTTATTTTCTCTCTGGATAAAAAAAAATAAAAAAAAAATAATAAAGTAAATTATATTAATAAAATAAATAAAATTAAATTAAATTGTATAAACAAAATATATTAAATTAAAGAAAAAAATACATCAAATTGAAAAAACAAATACAACAAATTTAAATTAATAATTTCCATCTAAATGTCCTCCGATCAAAGTGAAGGTCATTATTAAATGTATTTTTTTCCTCAAATCAAAATGTATTTTATTTCTATGAAATATTTGATTTGATTTTTTTTTATTACATTTACAAGTTTTTTATTAGATTAGAGTAAAAATAGGAGGGGGTTTTTTCATAAAATAAAATTGTGTTGCTATTTTATCTCAAAATATTAGGGACAAACTATTTATTTTAGTACATCTAATCAACCACATTAACTTTGATGCATTTTTTTTCAATTTAATATATTTGATTTGATTTTATTAATATAATTTGATTTTTTAAAATATTTTAATTATTTTTTATTAATTAAATTAACAATTATTCAAATGTTAAAATAAAGAAGAAATAAAATAAATATAGTACATGGTCGTGCGGGCAAAAGAAGTTAAGGTTGCATTCCTCAAGTTGCGACCTAGGTGTAAAAAAGTAGAACAATTTAATATATATTTTTTTTTTAAAATTAGAACATTTTGATTAACTTTTTCAAAATAGAAGATATATAGATATAAAAAACCACAAAAAGATAAGGTTTTTTAAGTATAAATAACTTTTACAACATTAAAGTATACAAAAGTAAATATTAAATGCATTCACATGACAAATTAATTTTGTATTAAATTAATTAGAAGAAATATTAGTGAGTACATTTTATTTTAATATTCTAAAAAATAAATACCATTCATTAAATAAATAATAATAACTTTGAGCCCAAAAAAATTCACCGAACATGATCGTATTTAATAAGGATGGAAATAAGCAAAACACTAGAGACCAAAACAATACACCCAAAGGCCAATCCACCACTAAATGTAACGAACTTCTATGTGGTTCAAAGATGAAATAGTACACCGCTAATATCATGACATGAATTTGATGAACAAGCTTTTCATAAAGAAAACAATAGGAATAGGATAAACTCCAAAAATATAGTGAAAGACAAAGATTAAACAAATAGCTATTCATATATATAATATATATACGAATTGAAGAGGAGGAAGATGAAGACTTGTTTGAAATGAAGTGGATTTGTGATAGAAAGATGGATTGGGTATTTTTTTTTTGAAAATAAGGAGGCTTTGGGTACTATAGTAATAGTAATACGACATAGGATGGTGCAAACAACAATTCTGTTAGTGAAGAAAGTTGAGGGTACAAATATCAATTTGGCCCAACTAAACAAGCAAAACCAAAAAATAAGAGGGTGTTGGTAGTAGTCTGATCCAAACCTTTTTTTATTTTTTATTTGTGGTTCTATTTATCCATCACTAAAATATTATTATCTAAATTAAAATATTAATATTTTTCGAAAAAACAAATAAAATAAAATAAAATAAGTACAATATTAACAATTTTACTTTAATAACCAAATCAAATATATGTAAAATTAACACCCTATAATAAGTATACATATAAAGAAAATGATTCACAACATTGTTAATATATATAAACATATATGAATAAAATTTTGGGGTGTTACACTAAAATCCACCTCTGGAAGTTATGAGGTCATTTTGTCGAGTTACTTCGACATGGTTCTATCAAATGTCTAGTATACTCTACTTGTTAAACTGTGTTGGATTGGGGCCTTGGGAAGAAACACAAAAGGCTTGCAAAACCACAATTCACTCAATGAGCCTCAATAGAAATTTAGAAAGGGAAACACTCTATGTATAGATTAATGGATTTTACATTTTAAGAGTTTCCACTAAAATCTAAACTACTTTAAAAAAATTCACTTAAATCTAAATTATTCAAATTATTTTTTCTACATGACAAAAGTCAAGCTGAAAATTTATGGTGCAACTTCTATGTTGGCATTCTTATAAAAAAATTCTGCAATTGACATAATCTCGCAACACATCTTGTATCAATGTCAACCAATGCACATGTATTTTTTAACATATTGTGTAATCATAATCATATCAAAACATTCTTGATATAGATATTTTACCAACTGAAATTGATTCTTTTATCAAATTTCGCTATGAGATTTCGAAAATATGACATTCAGTTAGGAATTAAGAGAACCATATCTTCATATGAAATTAATATATATAGTACAAAATTAATCATTTATAACAAAGTTACAAAATCATAGAATAGTATGATAAAATTCAAGTATCTGTTCTAGAAAATCATCAATTAATCAATAGACTTAAGAAGTAAGAAATCAAAAGGGTAGAACTCTTTAAACCTTACTCTTTTACCATTGGGAAACCAAGTTGATAGAGACCAAGTCCACTCAATGTTACATATGAAACTATAGAAAATGCACTAAAATAACTAATAAGATAACTAATAAAAGAATTTCTAAAGAAGATAAGTAATTTATTATGAAAAATGTTGATTAGTAATGTACCCTACAAACAAAGTTGCAAATACTAACCTGACAACATTTATCCCTCTATAAAACTATAGGAAAATCAAACAAACATATAAGCCAAGAATGAAGAAATGTGCTTAGAGTTTTGATCAAATATTGAATTAAATCACCTAGCACATTTTTCTTAAGAAAAAAAATAGTTACTCAATTTTTAGAGACTTAAGAATACAAATTTCAATACGTTTTCAATTAACTTTTTCTATTTTTAATTTCTTAACAATCTTTTAAAATCACTTGTTATTATTTGTATTTTAATAATTGTACCAATTATCATCTTAAAATACTTTTTCACGACCCTCTAAGCTAAAATGTTTGTGTCACTCTCATGGTCAAACGAAACATCGCAATTTCAAACTATCAGCATAACAAAAAATAGATTTTTCTAAACTTGTTAACGTTAAAAAAATTAAAATATAAATTTGGAAAAACAAAAACATAAAGAACTATTTGTTACGATAAAATAACTTAAAATATCGTGAAAACAATTTGGCTAAAAATTAATAATAAAAAATTATTAATGTCTTGCAAGTTAAATGACCTATTTAGATACTTCTACTTTTTCTCTATACACCATTCAAATCCCATAATTACTTAAAAGTGTGTGTTTGAATGAAATAATTGAAAATTCTAATAAGTTTAAAATTTTAAATAATTCAAATCTTTCAATTGTATTTTTTTTTAGGATTGAACGAATGTTTATTTAAAGTTGTATTTTAAATAAATTTTAAAAGTTTTGGGACAATAATGAAATTTAAACTTGTGTCAAAACTGAAATTTTAAAAAAAGACGAAGGACTATTCTGAATTTTTTTAAAAGGCAATTTGGAAATTTTGAAAACTTTTTAGTAGCGAATTTGCAAAAGAATAATATATATATATATAAAAGAGTTAAAATAGATGGTATTAAAAAAGAGTTAATATATATATATATATATATATATATATATATATATATTTAGAGTTAAAATAGAAAATAAAAAAAATAATATGTACCATTTAATGATTCATAAATTATATAATAAAGAGAGAAGTTGAAATGTTTAGTTTTTTTAGATGGTATTTAAAATTTTTATAAATTTTAACTTTTACAAAATACCTTATAAAAATCGCTTATTTTTAAAAAAAATTAAATTTATTATCCAAAATTTGTATTGAAAGATTTTAATTCTCCTAAAAAATTATATTCTTTTAAACAAATAAATAATTATTTCAATCACACTTTAAAAGTGTGTTTGGATGACCGAAATTGGAAATTTTAGAGAAATTAGAATTTTTAGGCAATTCAAATATTTCAATTAAATTCTTTTTATTTTTAAATTTATAGGAATGGTTTTTTAAAAACTGGACTATTTAAAATGTTTGTGATAGTTTTTTTAATGAGTATAGAAGAAGTGAATATTTTTTTCAAAACTAAAGAGGATGTTAGTATATTTTAAGGAAACTCAAGTGAGTATAGGAGAATATAATATTAATGATTTATTGAAAGTCATTTTAGACCATATAGCAAACAATTATGCCATTTTAGAAAACATGCATGCTAAAAATATTTTTAAGAATATTAATAGTTATGCAATTATAGTTTTTCTAGTGAAAATATTTTTATGTAAAATCACATTTAGATGCAAATCATTGTGAGTGTGTGATTTATTTTATTTTAGAGAATTTTATTTTCACTTACATATAATCTTAAAACACAGAATACAAATAAAGAAAACTTGATCTCCTTTTCTGCTTTTTGCATCTTATCATTTTAGGAATTCTTTTGTCGATCGTCAAAACTAAATTATTCCTATCAAGACATATATATTCACTAAGCTTGGTAATTGCATGAAGAAATATGTTAGAGCATTCTGTTTTTAATTAATGTCAAATTAAAATAAAATAACTACTAAGCTAGTAACATTAAGTCTTCATTATTTTTCAATGCACTGCCAAAATTAAAATAGCAAATACACCAATTATAACAAATTAAGTTATTGGATCATTCCAAATAAAATAAAATAACTACAAGGCTAGTAACATTAAAACCTTCATTATTTTTTCTTTAATACACGATTTCTTTTTTTAATACTCATCGAGACTATTTCAATATTCATTTTTCTAAATAAGTAGAATATATTTCAATGCCTATTTCTAATTTATATTTTTATTTTGAGAAAAATAAATTAACTTATGAGATCGATCAAGATCTCTCTTTATTTTCTTCAATAAAAAGGAAAGATATCAGAAAAAGGACTAAATACTTTTTATAGAGTCCTTCAATAAAAGGGTTTCACCGAATTCAGCCAATTGTTTTGATCATGGGATGTCATTGAGAAATTAAAATAAATTAGTACATTAGTAAAACATATCAAGGAGTTTTACAATGAGAATTAGAGTGTAAAGCATAATATTATGATTAATGATTAAAAATAAAATAAAAGTACGTTAACTTTTTCAATCATAATTATTGTTGAAATTAAAACTTCTCTCAGCTAATGAGTATATATAGAGTGCAATACTCCACAGAGAGAGACACAAAAACGTAATATTATTGATGGGTGTTGGGGGTCATTTTTCAGGTGGTGGGTATGGAAATCTGATGAGAAAATTTGGTCTTTCTGTTGATAATATTGTTGATGCAAATATTGTTGATGTAAATGGTAATATTCTTGATAGAAAAGCAATGGGGGAAGATCATTTTTGGGCTATAAAAGGTGGGGGAGGTGCTAGTTTTGGTGTCATTCTTTCATGGAAAATTAATATAGTTTATATACCTTCTAATGTTACTGTTTTTATGTGACAAAAACTTTAGAAGAATGTGCAATTGACAATCTATATAAATGGCAATTAATTGCAACAAAATTGCCAGATGAACTTTTCATTAGAGTGCAGCCTATAGTTGTAAAAATAGGTAAGGATGGTAAAAACGTTGTTCAAGTTCATTTTATTGGTCAATTTTTGGGTACAACTGAAAACTTATACATTTGATTAATGAGAATTTCCCCGAATTGGGTTTAAAAACTAACGATTGTCATCATATGCCTTGGGTTAATTCAACTCTATTTTGGTACGGGAAGCCAATTGGAACACCTCTTGAAGCATTGTTGGATGAACCAAAAGAGCCTGAAACAATCTATTTCAAAAGCCAATCAGATTATGTGAAGAAACCAATTCCAAAAGAAGGTATTAATGCCATATTTGAAAAGTTTATTGAAGGTGATACTTTGTTTATGCAATGAAATCCTTATGGTGGAAGAATGGATGAGATATCAACATCAGCTAAACCATTTCCTCATAGAAAAGGAAACTTGTTCATGATTCAGTATCTTAATTATTTGTCTGAAGATACTCCTCGAGCTATTGAACGTCATGTCAATTTTTTCAGATCTTTTCTTAAATTTATGACACCTTTTGTTTCAAATTCTTCGAGGGAAGCATTTTTTAATTACAGAGATGCTAATATTGGTGCCATTCTTCCAAGTAATGTCACCAAAATGGAGATTTCTAAAGTTTATGGATCCAAGTATTTTGAAGATGATTTTGGTAGATTAGTTAATGTCAAAACAGTAACACCCTAAATTTTATGATAAACTATTTTATTAATTAAATAGGATTTAAATAATTAATTTGATGTTAAAATTATTATAAAATATATGTTAATAAACTTTGTGATTAATTTCCGTTATATAAGTGATTTTTATGATATGCTAGTTTTATATATACTAGATTACATGAGCGATATAAATAAGAAATATTATATTTTATTATTTGATATATTTTTTTAAAATAATAATATTTAGTGTAATATATATTTTAAAGAAAAAAAAATTATACGATTTTACGTGTATATACGCACACCAAATTAATATATATCATTCTTTTATGCGTTTGACTATTAGTAAATGTGTACTTAATTATATTTATTTAATTCTAAATATATTTTATTTTAATTATTTACTATATAATAATTATCTTGAGATAGTGGTAATATTGTGTTTGATTTTCTATATTTTTATATATTTATTATGATATTGTGATTATATATATATATATATTTAGTATGATTTAGTATTTAATATAAAGTGTTGATTTTATACTTATTTATTTTATAATTTTGAATATTATCTAATTATGATAGTATTTTTAATGTGAGTATTAGAAGAAAAAAAGTATCATTAGCGTGATTATTTTGAATATGAAGATTTGATTATTAATATATTTTAACTGATTTATTACTTTATTTTATAAAATTTTAGTTTGGAAATATTAGAAATATTTAGTAAATTAAATTATGTTGAAAAAAATGTTAAAACATTAGTTTTTATTAATTATTGGTTTTATTTAAAAATAAATAAAGGGACCAATGAGTTTAACCATGTGTGAACCCTAATTATTAATAAATAAATAAAGGAATTGGACGGGCAGCTTTGAAACCAAAGTGGAAACACAACAACAACCTATCGTTTGGCATCGGAGATCGATAACAGTCCAGAAAACTTTCTCCATTTTTGCCGAAATTTGAGTATGTTATTTCATTCATTTAACTAGTCCATTAAACATAATTTTCCAGAATTTTAACAACCCCAATTTCTCTCTAAAATACCCCGACTTCTCCATTTGTAGAATTCGTTATTTTGCACCGTTCTCCTTCACTGCAAGTCCAATTTGAGTGAAACCAACGCTAAAACGACCGTGGGAAAAGTGGCTAAAATTATCCACTGATTGGTTTTCTGATTTATGGTAATTTTCCTTGACCGAATTTTAGTTTTCCTTGATCGATTGATGGACAAAGAGTCAATGAATAAAGGCTGTTTACTCATGAAATCCTATTCGTGTGTGAAAGCGTCAAATTAAGGTAAGGGGTGAGAGAGCGTTTGAATTCATGAGTGTAATATATTGTGAGATGAACGACAAAACCGTATTTCCCAACGATTCATCTGGTGCTCGCTACGTATGGCAGTAGCCCTTGAGGGATAAATTAATTAATATGAAAATATGGAATTGTGAGATTAAAATATAGAATATAAATATTTGTAGGGTGTTGATTGATTTAATTTATTTGAATGTGTGATATTTTATATTATTGTGATATTGGGTGTCAAATTAAATTTATATATGTGTGATTAGATGAGTTTATGTGATGTGATAAAAAAAGATGGATGTGTTGTGATAATTTATGTAATGATGATGATGTACGATTAATAATTGTGACGTTATATATTTGTGATAATGTTTTGATTGATGATAGTGATGCTATAAATTTGTGATGAGTTTATGTGATGATGATGATAGTGATGTTCTAAACCGTGATGAGAATATGGAATTAACCTCATAGTTGATGAAATAATGTGATTTCAATTTGTGTTTGAAATTACGGTTTAAATGGAGTATCATATACCAACGAGGGGAGAAAATAAATATTGTGAATTTGTGAAGTGGAGATTATTTTGTCATCGTATAGGTAGGGCCTGACAAGCCTAGTGATTCCGGAGAAGTACAACTGAATGAGTCTGATCGTGGCGGTCTGATGTCGAGCCTTAAGGCAAGATTGTTAGACCTTGGAGTATTTGGGTGGGGAATTCCTACGTGACTTGGAGGTAGCACTCCAAATGTCGGGAGCTACCATGCAACACACGTTTACCCCGATTGTCACGTATATGTGTCTCGGGTTGAGTTGAGAGGATCTATGAGGATAGGGAAAATTTGAATTATTCGTCCACCGGGATGGTGGCATAGTATCAAGCCTCCTAACCAAGTACTTCAGAGTTAGCTGTGAAGTAGAGTCTAAGCTCATGCATAGCATTGCATTTTCTTGTGATTGTTTTGTTGTGATTAATATGTATTATGTGTGATAATAATTTATACGATGATTTAATGTTACAGTGAAGTGTATTGATTTTCTTTGATTTTGACTATATAATGTGATGTTTTTCCTTGAAGAGTATTTGTGTAGTGATATGGTATATTGATGATTAATTGCGTGTTCATCTTATTTATATTATACTATCAACATGATTTAAAACTCTCTTCATTCGTTGTTTGTGTTTGACTGGTTGGCCCTACGTATTGCGAAATCGCAGTTATTACAGGTTAATGAGTCTCGAAGTTCAAGTTTGGGGATAACCCGCTCTGATAGGTGATATCCGGGAATAAGAGTTGTAATGTGTATTTTACTTATGGTTATTATAAAATGACTTTTTATATGAAAACTTAGTACGAGTAAGTCTTGGGAATTAAATCAAGAAATTCTAGTTAAATCAAGTTCATTGATATTGTATTATTTTATTGAGTAAGAAAGTTGAATTGTTACATGTGTATTTAGATAAACGTGATATCCTAAATTAGATATTAAAGTTTTTATTCTCTTTAACAGATATTCTTTATCCTCCGCAAGTTTTCTTCAAATAATTTAGTATATATTATTATAAATGTTATTTTTGGGGTTTAGGGTGTCACATAGTGGTATCAGAGCAGGTCTATCCAATTAGGCCGAGTGGTCGAATGTCGATTCTGTGTTACGAATGCCAGTCGTGTTGGACTTTAGTCCTCTTAATCCTAATTTTGACATATTAACAAACATACAATGTTCATACATCATATGATAAATCTAACATTTAACTGAGTAAGATTGCAGAAACAACAACTCAACCCTACATACTTGAGACAATTGCTTGGAACTCAAGGAATCAACAAAAGTTGGAATATTTACTGCAAAAATCGATTAAGCAATCGATTTTGTAAAAGGTTGTATGAAAACATACAATCTGTGATTAAACAATCCAATTAGGCAATCGACTGGCACAATCAGTGATAAAAATTGTGCAAGTCAGAGAGAAGCCGTTTAGCATACTAATCGATTGGCACATCGATTGTTACAATCACAAAGACTGAAGCTAATTGAATAATCGATTACAAATCGATTGGACAAGTCACAGGGCCAACCCATGTAGCACACTAATCGATTGGCAAACGATTGTGTAAATAAGTTTCAAATTTAACATGGTTTGTGACAAACACAATCGATTGGACAATCTATCGTGAAAAATTCAATTATGACAGGTTTGGTATCAATCGATTTGGAAATCGATTGAGATGAACCAACTGGTAAAATTCATTTCTCAGAAACATACTACCAAATCGATTGGCACGTTGATTTACTTGAATAAACTAAGTTCAATGTTTTAAACCACAATCGTTGGCAAATCGATTGAAACAATATTGGAACGAGTTACAGGGAACTCTTAGTATATGGCCAAATCGATTATATGTGTAGTACTGCATCGATTATGTGACTTAATGAATCGACTACGTAATCGATTGTTTTTGATCTCGTTTGTTGGAACAAAACACCTGACATCGATTATGCAATCGATTCATATATAAACTACACATAGTTTCGAAAAGTGCATTTAAATAAATCGATTAGGTAATCGATTAGTTTATATAGTTTCAAGATTCAAGAAAAACAAGACTTTCGATAATCGATTGGGAAATCGATTAAGCCTGCTTTATCACATTAATGAATCGATTGAGAAATCGATTTATCAGTTGTTTTTCAGAAACTATATAAACAATTTTCAATCTTTTCTCAACAACTCTTAAGAACCTTTGATAACATTTTTTATATTACTTTTTTCAGATCAAAAACCAACGATTATTCATAATCAAAAGAGAGCTGAAAAAGACTTCTTGAGAGAAAAAGAGAATGATCTCACAAAACACTCAAATGGACAACAAGCTTCTTAATGTGAGATACATTGCTAGTGATTGAGACAAACTTATGTACATCTTTTATACTTTAATGTAACAAAGTTTTGTTAAGAAAAGAACTGTGGTAAAATCCAGTGGTGAAACTGGTAGTATATCTTCTTTGGTGAGAGGGCTCATCAAGAGAAACTTTACTGTGATCTTGGAAGAGTTTGGAGATAAACTCTGGGATACAGTGTGCGAAATAGAATAGAGGAGAGAGAGAGAGAGTTTAAGATGATAGGCTGAGAGAGCTGGAACATCTGTAAAACACTTTCTAAGATTCTATTGAAAAGGCCGAAATCGTTTTATTTTCGGGACTGGACATAGGTCGTCTGATTGACGACTGAACCAGTATAAAATTGTGGTGCACTATTCTCTAACCCTTACTCTTTATTTCATTGTATGATTGTATGTTTAATCTTTGATTGCATGCTAGACGTATTCTGTTTTCATTAATATCGTTTGAACGGGTAATTGCATGCATGTATCTTGATTAATCCGTAGAACAGTACTGTATACTAGACTAGTAATTAGTCAATACATGTAAATGTGAACCTTCGCTTAGAACAATTCCTTGGGACCGTGATTGATCATGAGTTTTAATAAAAGTATTCTTTTGTTAAAATTGGATATCAACTTGTGTTTTAAACTGTCATATATTTTTAGACTATAGAGGTCATTATTTTTTCAACATTTGCGTCATTCGATTAGTATTTAGTTCATTTTCATCATCCCTAGGCTTATTCTTGTCCAACTAAGGTTTTAACCAATCTTTTGCATCCAATAAGTTCAATTGTGTCATTGGATTAACTTTTAGATCATATCCGTCCCCCCTAGCCTTATTCTGGTCCAATAAGGGTTTTTAACCAATCATGTGCATCCAATAGTAATGTTTGCGTCATTTGTTGGTTAGTATGACCTTCGAAATAATCGGAATGTATCAGTTCTTTAAGAAATTAAATCAATTTCATACACACAGCGGAATTAAGTTGCGGCATACAAGATTAGCGATTGCAAGTAGATGGATAAGAGATTAACCAAGATGCATGCGAGTCAAATTACCAGATTAAACAATATTACCTATCACAGAATATGTTTAACATGCATCTAATATTAATCACATATATAGATATTGCAAGATAGAGAATTAAAGGAGTTAAGGGTTAGAGAAGATTGCACCAAGAATTTATACTGGTTCAGTTGTCAACTTGACAACCTACATCCAGTCCTGATAATCCAATCGGATTTCAGATTTTCTTCTCCAATA